>BRDA01066293.1:0-35476 GCA_036984385.1 Crenuchus spilurus | reverse complement strand
GTTACATTACTTTGGTCATGTGATGAGGCAGCACATGAGTGCATTGAAGGAAGTGTTATGACTGGACTTGTGGAAGGAGTCAGAAGATGTGGAAGACCAAGAATAACCTGGATGGAGAACATCAAGACATGGACTGGATTATCAGGTGCTAGCCTGCTACAAGCAACCAGAGACAGATGGCATTGGAGAGAAGTGACTTGTCTGTGCAGACTACCATTGCAAAGCGATGACAGCATGTGACATGACATGACAGGAAGCTGAGTGGACAAGGAAAGCGAGAGAGAGAGAGAGAGAGAGAGAGAGGGAGGGAGGGAGAAAGAATTACCATATGTGAACATGAATTATCATATTGAAACTGTTAAATAATAGTTGATACACTCCTGTCAATAAAGTGACTCTAATGAATAACATTGAAAAATAAAATGTAGCTGTTCTAGTAGGATTTTCCTTTGTACTCATTTACATCTTATAGCAAAAGCCCTGCTTCACATAGAGCTTATAAAGCATCAAAAGGATGTCTTAAAAGTTATCAGTCAGAAGAAGAGTAACTTTTTTTTTTCCCAAAAACCCTCAGGCCTGCCAAAAAACCATGTGGGTGCAAAACCACTGCTTGTCCAGGATGGTCGATTTCTGGTCTGATGAGACCAAGGTTGGAATGTTTTGGCTATAATTCCAAAAGGTTTGTTTCGGCACAACGCTGTGTAATATGAAATGAACACCATACATACAGTGAAGCATTATGTTTTGGGTTTTTTCTTCAGCTGGAACTGAGGTTTTAGTCAATGTGGAGGGAATTACAAAACATTTAAATGTTCAGTGAGAATCTATAAGATGACCTGAAGAGGGATGTACACAGGAGATGCTCTCACAATCTGACAGATCTAGAGCACTTTTGTAAGGCAGAGTGGGCAAAGATTACCATGCTGATAGACATTTACCCAAAAAGACAGAATGCTGTCATATAATCAGATTAGTTTAAGGATGTGCATATTTTTGTAACCACATTATTTTAAGTTTTTTCATTATTATTATTTTATCCCCCCGCCCTCCAAAATAGGATTTTTTTTAATGAATTTTATAGATTATATCTATTGATCACTGCATTAAAAAATGAGTTTAACTGACCTATTCATACACTCCCAATAAATGTGATTTTTCATAACCACTGTTGCTACACTGGACACAAGCTGTAACATCAGTTTTTGTGTGATTATCTGGATGCATAAGGATATGAAGCACATAAAGCTGCATATTTTCTTTTCTTGGGGTTCTCAGTGCACTTTGTGAGCTGTATGTCTGGCTGCGTTTTTTCCTGTTGCTTAGTAACAGTAGTGGCGTAACTGTTACTACTCTTGTTTTATGGTGTTTGATGTTGTTTGATGATGTTGATGGTGTGTGATTGTGTTTAATGGTGTTGATGGAGTTGATGGTGTTTGACGATTTTGATTATGTTGATATTGTTTGATCGTGGAGATGGTGTTTATTGGTGTTGATGGTGTTGGTGGAGTTGATGGTGTTGATGGTGGTAATTGTGTTGATGAAGTTGATGGTGTTGATGGTGTTGGTGGAGTTGATGGTGTTGATGGTGGTAATTGTGTTGATGAAGTTGATGGTGTTTGATGGTGTTGGTGGAGTTGATGGTGTTGATGGTGGTTATTGTGTTGAAGTTGATGGTGTTTGATGGTGTTGGTGGAGTTGATGGTGTTGATGGTGGTAATTGTGTTGATGAAGTTTATATTGTTTGATGGTGTTGGTGGAGTTGATTGTGTTGATGGTGGTAATTGTGTTGATGAAGTTGATGGTGTTTGATGGTGTTGGTGGAGTTTATGGTGTTGATGGTGGTAATTGTGTTGATGAAATTGATGGTGTTGGTGGAGTTGATGGTGTTGATGATGGTAATTGTGTTGATGAAGTTGATGGTGTTTGATGGTGTTGGTGGAGTTGATGGTGTTGATGGTGGTAATTGTGTTGATGAAGTTGATGGTGTTTGATGGTGTTGGTGGAGTTGATTGTGTTGATGGTGGTAATTTTGTTGATAAAATTGATGTTGTTTGATGCTGTTGGTGGAGTTGATTGTGTTGATGGTGGTAATTGTGTTGATGAAGTTGATGGTGTTTGATGGTGTTGATGGAGTCTGTGTTTTAGAGTGTTTAAATGTTAACTAACAAGTGTGATGCTGTTAGATTCAAGACTCAATAGGTTAATGGTGTTATGCACAGATAACATTAACATGTGCAGTAAAGGACATTGGAGAGTTATTATTAATATTATTAGTATAAAGTACTCAGAATAGTAGGAGCTGTAAATGTTAGAGTGCAGTAAAGTGTCAGACACATAGTGTGATCATTACAGTCCACAGTAGGAAAATGTTAAAAAAAATGTTCCAATTTTGAATCATGAATTCATACACAGTGTCAAAGTGAATGTGAGTGAAGGGTCACCTTCCCATTGATCTGATTGGTCAGCAGATGAATAATGAACAACAGTAATCAAACTGGATAATTTCCATTAAAATCATTAGAAACATACAGACAGTGCTAACCTCTAGCTTACAGATCTGTGGTTAAAATTCTGTGATAAAGTAAATGTCAAAAAAATCAGTTTTCTAAAATGTTGTAGGCCTGTGCTTGTGAATGTTCTGTAAAGATGCCCAGAAAAAACACGTTGGAACCCTGTGGATAGTTTTGAATGTAAACATATTGAAGAAATGTGTGTGTCATCCATTGTGTAATTTATATACACATGTCCAAATATTTGTGGACACCCCTTCTAAGATCCAGGACTTTTAGGATGAGTTGGTGGAGTTGGGAATGAGGTCATGATGATCATCCAACATCCTGACCTCAGTAATGTCACTGAATACAATCAGATCCCCACAGCAATGCTCCAAAATCTATTAGAAAACCTTCCCTGTGGAGCAGATAGTTACTTTTACTCTTTTTGAATAAATGATGAATAAGCAGGTGTGACAATAGTTTTGTCCATTGCTACCAAGTAGGCCTAATGTATGTATGCATAAAGTCATATCATGTTATTATTATAGCCACCTACAAAATAGTGGGAATAATCACACTTGGCTAAAAGTGTTCACTAAATACTGATCACTGACACTTTCCTTGTTGCTCTTGTGTTCTTTATTAGAGGTTAACTGGTGCACTGGAGTGTGATGATTGCTCTATACCACTTGCTGGAGTTATTGTTCCTCCCTGGCATCAATGACCTGTGCATTCTCAGTATACCTTCACTACAGCAGCTCTACAACATCCCACAAAGTTAGTGGTTAGTTAGTTAGTTAGTTAGTTTCTGAGATGCTGCCTCTCCCATGGTTCACCCGCTACCCAATTATGATGTCCTTTTGTACATCAGTCACAGCACGTTCTTTGTCCATGATGATGGCTTTACACTCTGATACAACTGACTGGTGTGCTCACTTATTTATACCTGCAGTAAATCCTGTCACATGACATCTGTGACATCCTGGGACATGTTCATATGAAACTTGGGGTGGTTTAAATATAATTTGTTTAAATTGGAAAACATTATTTAATCCAAAATATGAGCTGAGGAGAAAAGAAATCACACAAGCTTGGAGACACATTACTAGCGTAGCACTGCTGAGACTAAAGGCACTTAGCATGACAAGACCACCATTTTTCTCCTGAAAGAACGTAGCAGTTAAACTCCAGCAGGTAGACAGAATGGAGCAGTTAAAGGATTCTCTCATCTATCTTTGCTTTAACTGAAATCAGGTGGAGTGACGTAAGAATTGAACTGGGGTTTTTTTTGTTTTTTTTTTGGGGGGGGGGGTTGAAGTTCTTGTCCTTTTTCCACTGAACATCTGTCTTATCTTATACTTGTCCACATCCAACCTAATTAATGCTGAGCTCCATTTGACAAAGCAATAAGCTCTTTGGTTTGATGTAGTGATTTTTCTCCAGTACTGGACAGAGAGAGATTAAAGTGCATTAGATGTGTAATTATTCTCTGCGTGACAGATCATGACATGAAAATTACTGTCTTTGTAGGTGTGGGAAAAAAATAGATTAGCAAAATAACTGTGCTGAATATTCTCAAAGTACAGGTTGATGCAATATCCACATATGCACATAATGAGCAGCTCGTACACTGCAACAAAAAACACTTTTTGGACTGTATACACATAATGTGTGTATATGCAAATTCACACCCGGCTCATTTGCCAATAGGTTCCTTACATGATTGCTAGGAAAGTAATTTGTAGCTCACTGCTACAGTCACAAAACAAGCCAAATATGAAATGGAACTTTTGGTGGCAGTAAGACTGAAAGCGATTGCTAAGAAATAATCTGTTGTGTCTCACCTCTGCATTGCTTATAAGACATCTATTCAGCAGGACAATATCTGTTTCAGGAGGGCAAATGCTGTATGTCTTGTTAAACGAAAATAAAGATATGTGTTCATCTGACAAAACATTGCCTAGGAGACAGACTTATTGTCAGTCAGATACCAAGGCAAGTGCAGAAATGCCCGACAGAAATTGAGTTTACAAATGCATTTACATATGTTCACTTTGCATAGTGACGTGGGCGAGACAGAGTGAGCAATGCTTCTCTCTCTCCATGGAGGGAGCTGTCCGGAGGCAGCTTTAACGAGATTCCCCACCTAACAATGCAATAAGAGCCGTCCAGAGAGGCACAGACAGCATCTCTGCTCCTAATTCACCTGGAACAGGGCACGGAGGCATGACGCCTCACCAGCAAATGCAATTATCTTTGTAAACTCTGAAACACAAAAGCAACTAAACCCACAGCACTCCAGCGAATAAAGCTGAAGCCTAAATATAGCAGACTGAGTTGACTAGTGCTTTCAGGGTTACTGTTCCATCAGTACCAGTCGTTATTTACACTTGTGCCCAGCTTAAGATGAGATACTACAGCTGAATAAAGTATATTTATGACACTATGACAGGTACTTATGACACTGGACATATGATTTAATCACTTTGAGTCAGCATAATATTACAAAGCTTTATAACACATCTCACTAATCATTTTAAAAACAGTTCATATCTGTGCACATGTAATGTGTTCATTCACTTAAACATTCAACAGACAAAAGCACAAAGAAAAGACCTTCAGTGATGAAAACATTTGACTGCAACACATTCAAAATATTTGGGACAGAAGCCACTTTACCAATAGGTTACATCACCTTTTATTTTAATTGTGCTTTGTAATCATTCAGGAATTGAAGATACCAATTGTTTTCATTTGTAAGTGGAATTTTTTCCCATTTTTGCTGTAAACAAGACTTGAGCTGTTCAACAGTCCATACTCACATTGTCTTATGATGCTTCATACATTTTCAATAGGATACAGATCTGATCAGGTAACAGGTGAGGTGAGATCATCCACATTGAGCATAAAAAGAGAAGTTTCATCTTTGCAAGTAAGGATGGGTCATGGTTCATAACTTTGTGTGAGAGAATTATCAGTCAGTTCAAAAACAATGCTTCTTAGTGCAGGAATGCAAAAAATGTAGGTCTGTCAGCATCTACAGTTCACAATGTCATGAAAAGATTCAAGTAGTGAGAGGAAATTTCAGCTCCTACAGGCCAAAGGAAACCAAAGAAACCGATGCTGAATATGCATAGCCATCCCTTATGCATTACTGTTTGAGAAAATGTTATGTTACAATGATGGACATGGCCACATGGGCTCAAAAATACTTTGAAAAATCATTGTCACTTAACACGGTTCAACACTGCATCAAGAAATGACACCTGACACTGTATTATGTACTGAGACAGATATGAATTTAGTGCGGAAACTCCGGCGAGTCCTCTGGACCTGAAATCTAAGTGAAAACCTGTTTTGTGGTCAGATGAGTCCACAATTCTGTTGAGTAGCCCAAGTCTTCTTTACAGCAATAAAGGACAAAAACTTCCACTTAATAAACTGCAAGAATTTGTATTTTCAATTCACAAATGATTAAAAATTTAGTTTATTTTGTTCAGTGTAGTGCAGCATCAATTTCTAAATGTGTTTAAGTTTAGCAAACAGAATTAAATTTGCCATTGAAAACACTTTGTCCTTTTGTCTGTTAAATAAAGGTTCAAGGCTATTAACAAATTAGGTTTAATTGTGTTGCATCTTTTAGAAAGTGTCCCATATTTCAGGAAATGGGGTTTGTATTTTTTTAAATGATGATATTTTTGTTCTGAAAAGTCATTCACAGAAATGTTTGCATGACAAATAAAATTTTTTTATTATTATGTTTATCAGAATCTCTCAGTGTTTCAGTGATTACACACACAAACATATATATATATATATATATACAAATACATTATACACACACACACACACACGCACACACACACAAACACACACAATCACATATACTATGTGCTTGTACCAAGCTGGATAGTCCCTCTCCTCTTGAGTCCATTTTATTATGTGTTTGCTGGTGGAGATATAAGCCCTCATAAAAATGTATAAAATACAGTTAGAGATGAATGTGCACAAACACACTGAAATCAACATATTATACAGGTTAGACATTTTATTACCATTCAAGTTTTTGTGTTTTATTATAGTTCAAGAGAAAAGTTTTAATTGATTAAAAAAATAATATAACTGATAAAATTTCAAAATGAATGACATTTCTGTGAAACACAAGAACTAAACCCTCAGCTCTGCAGTGATTAATGTTAAAGCCTAAATAAAGCAGACTGTTTTGACTAGTGATTTCAGGCTTACTCAAAATCAACACCAGTTCTTACCTGCACTTGTGTTTGGGTTAAATAGGGAGCCAGCATGTGTAGAAAAGGACACACACACAAGTAGAGACACAAGGTAAACCACACAAAAGGAGCTCAGAGCTGCCTGTGAATCAATAAAACTCTTTCCTGCTATCAAATCATGGTGGCTATAGCTCAGCCAAGTGCATAAGTCACCTAATGATGCTGATTTGAATGCATAATTGGATTACAATGTCTGAATCCACAAGCACACAGCAAAGTTTTTCAGCTTCAGGGTCCATGGTTTTCTCTTAGCTGCTTGAATCCATTGTAACTATGGGAGACATTAAATCAGACACCACTGGCTTTAGTGGTGGCAAACAGCTAAGAAGTGCAATTAGCTTTAACATTCCCCTAAAGACAGTAAGCAGCTCACTCCACGTCTGTTCCAGCCTAGCCACTCCACAGGGACGGTCACTGCCCCACTGCGGCAGCTTATTGTGTCCTCTTAATTAAATTTGCTTATTGATTAGCTTCCTGCTATAAGCTTGAATGCTGCTCTTTGAGTCTATATGCTGCGAACATTACAGTTGGTAAACATGTTATTATGATAAACACCTTTAAGTTTAATCCCTCTTTGAGGGATGACAAGTCCAGAGAAACATCCAGTTGATCTGATGTAGACACAGGGTCCAGAAAGGTCCAGGAAGACCAATGTGTCTGTAAACAGCACTTATATGTCAGTCGATTGTGATGGTTTTCAGCATAAACAAAAACATACAGGGAAGTCCCTAACAATTCTTCACATATTTACTTTATGTCTTGCTGCTCAACGGGTCTCACCAATTCAGTAAAAGAACACCAGCAAATGCAATTATCAGTGCAAATCTGAAGCACAAGAGCAACTAAACCACAGCACTCAAATAAGCAAAGTTAAAAGCAGAATAGAACAGACGAGCACTAGAGCTCTCAGGTCTACTCTTCCATCAGCAGCACTTCTGACAAGTACTTGTGCTTGGCTTAAACAGGGCCTAGTTTTAAAGTACAGAATGTTTTTATAAAAGAACATGAATGCACATACAAGCACGTGTGTCAGTTTTGAGTAGGGAATACATTTTATTTCCAATACCTTGACAGTGACACTGAACATCTAACACTGATGTCTGTACATTTCTCCAGTGGTGGGTCGTCAGGGCCTGCAATGCCGTCTCTGCTGGCCTAAGAAATATCTGAATCACAAACTGATGTTAATTATATTTTGTCCATGAATATTTATTAAATAATTCCAAATGGTCTGTCTGCTTCCTTTTATAGCTTTTCCGATGGTTGTACTGTTCCCAGACATGTATTTTCATATTAAAGCATTTAACCAATCATGTTTCAGCCATCATTTGTTGTCAGGCAGGGTCAAAGCCAAATAGGGGCCCAAGGCCTTCACGATCCATTTTGAGGATTGAAAAAAATAAATAAATATCGATGAAACTGTGGCTTCAACCTATCAGATTTTGAGTTGGTAGTCACTGGGGCCTTCTAGCAGGCTTAAGGCTGGTTTATACTTGACCCATCGAGTGCTGCGCGAATGATGACGCTGAGAGTCGTTCTTTTGCCAGGACAAAAATGCGTTTATGCTCACTTGTGACACGGATAAGAGGCACGGCAATATTCTCTGCTACGTGGCGCTGTGTAAAAAATACCAATCTGAAGTGCACAAACTTGCTTAGGGAGGTGGTGGTGGAAAATTGGGGCCTCTATTGATACCCCCCCCCCCCATTCCCCCTATTGTGCCATTTTCCTAGCATTGTTTTGTTGTAAAATGCCACCAAGGAAATCTCTGTCAATAAGGTACCTCCTCAGGCTTCAAAAGCTCTGCGATGTATCCTGGTTAATCAAGGTACCAGCAATGTGTATGGGGCATGAATGGGAGTGGACTCCAATCTGCTCACAAATCATACCACCTGGGCTGGATCCATAAGGCACTACAAAACACTGCACTGCCTTCATACACAGAAGTTTCAGTCAAATGGAATCTTATTTTTTCCAGTGTTGCCTGCAGTGTACATTACTATTGTCCAAAAACTCATATCATCAAAATATCTATACAGGAGATAGCAAAAATTATACTGTATTCCATTGCTTCCATATCACACACCATTCATTGGATCCTGACCACTTTATATCATGTCACTTTCCATCTCTAGTACCTTTTGTTTAGACACCATTAGTGCACCGCCATCTACTACACAACATTCACTACAGTTTATTTTATACAACCATTTCTCTTGAGGTATAGTCCTTTATCTCGTAATGTAGAGGTTTTTTGCAGGCCAGAGGTCAGTGTACCAGAGCTCTATTCTTCCCTGCAGCTTGCTCTATCAGCATTGTTGTGTTATGGCTGCAGGGTGCTATGAGTTCAACTTACAGGTCAAAAAATCATTTTCTTATAGCTGTACATTCAGAAGCTTCTGGAATTTCAGGGCTTGATGCCAACTCTACTTACAGTGATGTGCATTTCCGCCTTGTCAAAGTTCACCATGGTTGAACACAAGAAAAAGAAAATAGCTACAACATAAAAAAGTGATTTAGACCATTAGGTGCACATTAGGTGTACCACTGCTCCTGAAGCAATATTTCATAAGTGACCATCAGAGCTCAGCTGCCCTTATCATAGTGTAAACAAGCAAAATACTTTAATCCAAACAGGACGCGCCTTATTAATATGTAATATTGTTGGATTACTGGATCTGAAGGTAGATTTTGTTTGTTTGGCAAGAATGATGTGATGAATGCTGACAAGCAGCTGTGTCTGTCAGTCTCAGACTTACTGAGGTATATAACAAGATTCTTTACTGCAATAGCCTAAATAGAATAGAGCAGGCATCTCAGCAGGCATGAAGCCAGTTAAGTCTGCATGCACCAAGACAGCTGCAGTCATGATCATGTATATTCCAGCATGCCTGGAAGCACATATGTTTTCAAAATTACTTCATCAGGCTCTATTTTCAAAGGGGCTGCTGTATATTACATCAGCTAATGGCTGTGCCGGTGGCAGTAAAAGCCATTAGAAAAGAAGATCTGGACATTAAATTTCCAGGTTACAGCTCTGTGTGCTTAATCAAGATTCTGGAATTCAATTGCTTCTTATAGCGCTTAATATAGTGTCCTAGCACGAGGAAGGCTTCTGAATATTTAGATGTGCCAGTCTGCCAGTCTCACAGCTCTCAGAAAGAATTGATAGACTCATATAGGATTTGAGTCAGGAGACAGGTGGACAGACAACAACAGAAATAGGCAGAGAGACAGTGAGAAAAAGCGAAAGATACGCTAGCTGGCTAACTTTGGATAACCACAGCTAGCTCAGGTTAGATCAGAGCACAAGATTTCATACAGCTCCTCCAGGGAGCACTCAATTCATCTCTCCAGCACACTCAATAGCTGGCAGCTACAGCCTTTCATTGATTATCAGCTCTCTCGAAAGCAGGGAGGGACGTTGTCCAGACAGAGCTTTTGTTTCAGACTTTTGAAAGGCGCTGTTGGCTGAAGCTCCTTTCTGCAATTAAAGTCTCAATACATCAAATGATGTTAAGCTTGTGGTCAAAGAAAACACAAATGGAGAAGATGCAGCATCAGTCCAAATAGCAAAGGTTTGTCTGCCAAAAGTTAGCAACGGATGTCTCTCTTGAGCGAGCTAAGGGTGCCTTTGTCTCTCTGTCTATTTAAAGAACTGATGCAAACTCCCAGCCACTGGATGCCAACATGTCATCACTTCTTTTTTATTTGACATTGTACTTTTATTTCACTGCAATTTGACCAAGAAATGGTACCACTTTTGTTTCACAAGATAGGCAACTCCAATGATGAGGGAAAATAAGCCCTTTTCATTGCTGTTTTTGGGAGCACGGGCTAAATAGGGTCTAGTGGCTGATTTTGAACAGACAGGCCAGTTCAATCGGTCAGTCACTCAGCTCTAGCGCTATGACTTATGATCCGTCACCTTTCATTAACTTCCTCTACCAATAACACCGAGCTGGCCCAGGAAGAGCAGGGCTCTGGGGAGTTTAATCCAGCTTGCAGGTCCCATCTTCACCAAGAAAATAAAAAAGGATGCTGGACACCAGTTCTTTGAAAATAGTCAGTTTGTGGTGTATCTAATGTCTAGAGAAATTAATGCAATTGTTCTCATTTGTAGAGATTGATTTAACAAAGGAATGAAAAGCTGTGCCACGTGTCTTCACACAAGCTAGAAATGTGATATAATGTGCACCCACAAGTGTGAAAGGGAGACATGATCAAGCTAAATGCATACAGCCAACAGTTTAGTCAGAGAGTGCAGTGCATTTAGCCCTCTGGTAGACATTTTATGTACAAATACATTTCTGACTATGAGCATTAGCTCATAGAAAGTAAAGGTCAAAATAAGAAGAAGGGTGTTAGAGATTTTTTCCACATTTTCACAACTGAAGCACAAGCTTAAAAAGACCAACACCTGTGCTTATGAGCTTTACTGAAGAAGTGAGCGTATTAACTGAATATGGTGGATAATACCAATGAGAAGCTAGCATCTTGATGGATGCAAAGATTTTCTTCTTGAATTCTTCAGAGGACTTGAAATGTGTTTGAAAGTGCTGTGCTGCCCCCTGGCAGGTCTACTTGGCAGTGCACTTAACCAGCTGGAATGAAGGCTAATGTAGTGAGCTGCATCATGTGTTTCTGTTCCTCTTAATTGCATTGAACAAACCACAATCAATTTGATAGATACCAAAGAAGATAAGGATGATACCAAGGCAAATCACCTAGATTGCAAACCAGAGCAGCAGCAGCAGCGGTAAACATGTAGCATTACTTTTAGTGCACTGGCAAATTGTGTGCTGAGTTGGAGCCAGGTAAGCCACAAATGTGAATTGATCTGTGCAATCATGTTGATGAACGAGAAAAGCCAAAGACTCATTTACAATGCCAAGTGCTGCAGCCATGATGCTGCCCCTTTTACTGGGTCTTCATGTGATTCAGCAAGGGTGAGCGCAATCAATAATTCATATAATGGGTGCTGAGCAGGCAATGGCATGCTACGGGTTTTTTTTTTTTTTTTTGGTCGGTGTGCTGTCATGAGTTTTAATTTAAAATGTTTTAAGGACAGAAGTCAGTAATGAGAACTGTGTGCAGGTAAATCTATTCCAAGCAGAGTAAAGAAGGTTAATCTGAATGCATTTCATCACAAATTACTATCATAATTAAAACAATTCAAAGGATTGTAAAAGCAATCTATAACATTCTCATTATTTTATTTTATTTTATTTTTAATTAAAACACTTTATGTGACTATTTTACAGCCTTTCTTGATTCATGACATATATGTAAATGGTCTCTGTTTTGATTCGCTGCTCTTTATTATACCTTATTTGAAAAGCAGGGTGAATGGGTGGGGCTTAACTGCTGTTTGTTGAATAGGTGGGTGTATGTAAGTATTTAGGTTTTCAAGGAAAAATAAATACATCTGTTTTCAGTTTCCAAATATGAACTGTATGGACTGAACTGAATGAATATATACATCCTGTAATATTATTGCAAAAAAGAGAGCAAGGAAAATGTAAACAAATGTAATGACCATGAAAGTCAATCACATTTTGTCCTCAATTTCAAAAAGATATTTGTACATACCTTTGATGGTCAGCACAGCATACAGTAATGAAGTAAGATATATGTACTATGTATATAAGTAAATTATACTAACATGGCACATTACATAATGGAATACTCTGTTCTTTCACCAAAAGAAATGACTGAATAGTCTACTGATAGGAAACTCCTGCGCTGAATGAATAAAAGCTATTCAATCTGTCTTTATTTGCCATGAATAGCAGGTAAGGACACTCAGTATGACGCTAGTCAAGATTCTCAGTCTTAAAAGCAAATTGAATCCAAAGGTTGTAGAACATGCTACACATCACAGAAGTACCTTCATGTTTTTTTCCAATACTGGAGTGTCATGGATGAACTTTAAATTCAGCCCATCAACTTCATAGCAAGTGCAGAAAGAATGCCTCTGCATCCCACTTTTCCAATAAGTGGCTAAATGGGAGCCTTTCATGCTATTTGTCTCTTCTCTCCCTGGGTGAATGTCACTATGTTAAGACCCTTTAGAGTGGATCAATGGTGCCACATGACATGCATCAAGTGGACAATTTTGGTCCATGGCCTCACATTGAGTTTCCTGAGGAGACTGGACAAAAACAGCAGTAATGGAGACATGCAGTTGGCGCAGAATGCTTGATGTAATATGATAAATATAAAAGTGCCAAAACGGTTCATAGGAGCAATGCTATAATATGACCACTTTTAGTGGTTCTATTGAACCTTATTAAAGAACCATTAGAGGCTCTGTTTCAAGTTTAAACAAATTTTACATCAAAAATATTTTTCCTGATGAGAAAATGTGTCTTTGATGCTATAACACTGTCTCAGTACATAGTGAGTGATCTACATGTGCAGCATTTGGCAGCATCAAATTACATAATTTTTTTGTTGTTGTTGTGGTTGCTCACTTTATAATTTTAGATTGAGAGAATTTGAAGATTTTCATTCTTACTAACAGCTCAAGCTATTCTATCAACTATATAACTCTTTAGGTTGTACTTGATTCTAATAATCTGGCAATTGAGCATTATTATATGAGTAATGTGAGTTGAAGGTCAGAATTGTTGATGATTTAATCTCTGTCTCAACAGTGACTCTATGTTCCCTGTGGTACTATACTCCCCCAGTCCTAGATAAGTGCTCTATATATAGTACATGAGAAGCTGAAAAGGATGTTAAGTATAGGGGCTGAGCTATAGTTAGCATTGGGTTAAATATGACGTGTAATAAGCAAGACGTGTAATATTCCAGAAGGTCACAAAGGAACCCAAAGGAACTTCATGAGTTCACAATTAGCAGAACAATGAACAACACTGGTTGAACCTTATCCCATCTGTGAAACATGGTGGTGGTAGTATCATGGTTTGGGCCTGTTTTGCTGCATCTAGGCCAGGATGGCTTGTCATCATTGATTGAATAAAAGATTCTGAATTGTAGCAGCAAATTCTAAAGGAAAATATCAGGACATTTGTCTGTGAGCTGAATCTTAAGAGAATGTGAGTCAAACAGCAAGACAACAAATCTAAACACAGAAGTGATTCTACAAAAAAATGTTTTAGAATGGCCAAATCAAAGTCATAATCTAAATTGTGCACTATGTAGGGAGTATGTATATATACTTTGTATATATATCTCAACAGATTCAGCTAGAGCTACATCACACATCAGTAGTAAATACTACTGAAGTTAAACTTCAACCTGAGATAAACATCACTCTTGGTGCCCTGTTGTTGAGTGTGACTGTTGAGTGTTTACTGTGAAATGTGCTGGTACTCATCCTTCAACAGCTGCTCATGATGGAGACTCCTTTTCTCAGCACTCTCGGTTAAGGTATTTCTTTGTGAGCTGAAAGCAGAGGAGATATAGAGAGAAGCGAATCGAGAAGGTGAGGGAAAAAGCAAAAGCCGGCCACTTTTCCTCTCCTCTACATCTGTGCCAATTCAAAAAGCAGGAGGGGAGGGAGCCTTAACTTATCAGAGTAAAAGCAGACAGATAAAGAAACAGAATTGAGACATAGCGTTTGTATTCCAGTCAGGTCTGGCCAAGGCTTGTTAAGAGCCCAGCAAAGAGCGAGAAGATGTTGAATGCAGAGAACATCACAAGTAAGCTGAAAGAGAAAAGAAACAGGGTGAGAGGGAGAGAGGGAGGGATAGAAAGAAAGGGGAGAGATACAAAAAAGCAGAGGAGAGGGAATAAGTGGATAGAAAAAGGAATAGAGAGAGAGTGTAACTGTATTGCCCACTTGCTTAAGGCACTGTGGAGTTATCACTGCTGCAGTGCTGAAGCAGCTTCTGTTTAAAATCATCTTTATAGAGAGGAATTCATCGTCACAGCAGCGTCTGGACTATCTGCTGTCAGCTCCAGACCACACCACAGAGCCAGCACTGCTGAAAAGCGATTGCTTACACTCGCTGCAAACATTAATCACATGCACTCATGTCAACTCCGATTGGAGGAAACAGAAAAGAAAACAGGGAGAGATGAGCACAGAGACAGAGTGCTTTCTGACTTTTAAAAGCCTTGTTTTGAGAAAGAGAGGGCATTTAAATACTGCATATTGTTTAGGGAAAGAAGACAGAGATGCAGAGCAAGTATGTGGGGGTGAGAGACAGAGGGAGAGATTGAGGGAGGGATAGGTTGAGAAAGGTACAGAGGGTGAAAGCAAGGGGGTGGGGGAGAACTGCTGTAAGCAATGCTAATGTCTAGCCTTTTTCTACTGCAACCATGCAGAAGCTGTAGGCAGGAGAGAGGCAGTGGAAGATGCCTGCAGTAAAGCCAAGCACATGCTGATGCTAATGTTTGCACATTATCACAGCATGTAAAACAAGGTTTGAGTGTGCCATGACTAATTACTCCCAATTCATTATCGACCACTTATCTACAGATATGCCATCAGTAGAGATTCAGTAAAGGCAGATGTGGCTGACAGAAACCAAATTTTTTAATTAGGAATGTAAGGACACTAGCCTTTGTTTGTGTTATGGAACAAATTCATTGCAATTAAGACCAATTTCCTCAGCTACGCTGAGATACCCAACAAAGCAGGGGTGCGTTTCCCGAAAGTGATTGAACTTCGCGATTTACGAACAACTTTAAGAACGACGTAACTTTAAGAACGCGATTTTTCCGACTGTTTCCCAAAAGCCTTCTTATCTTCCAAACATATGAAGGAGTCCCTAAGTAGCACTTAGTTGACTCCGCCCTCGTGTCTGCGTCAAATAGGCTCAGCCAGTCGAAAACTGAACTACCGATTTACATACATTTCTTAATTTTTAAGCCACAAACGTATCGTTATGTAAACAATAATTATAAAACCAAACATCAAAAAAGTATTTACACTACATACATGCAAATAAATAAATAAATAACATTTCATTTGCAGTTGCTGTCCATCGCATGCCAGGCCTACCTATAAATAGGCTTGTATGTGTCCATGATTAATCAGTGAATTTGACTGGTTGACAAGCTTAGTAGGCCAATGAGTAACCATTGCTTGGGACACAATATATTAATTTACTACTAGGACTGTTACACTGGAAAAAAACCCCACTGCATTTATGTAATTTACATGTGTATATCAATAAATAATGTATTGTACTTTAAGCAATCTTAGCTTTTTTATTTCATAAAAACAATAATTTCAACTTAATATTGTGACAGCTGGTGCAGAGAGTAAGAGAATTAATATAATGATAATATCATTGACCGGGTTTTATTGAATGCTCTGAATGAACAGCAATGAATGACGGTAGACTAAGACTCGCACACGCGCACACTCAGACTTTTATCTATCCCTGACCTGTCCCACAATGGTGATAAACAGTCACACACCAAGCACACTTCTTAACACAAGGACAGTTGGAACCCCCAGTTACTTTACCCCTAAGCTAAATTACAACACTTTAACCCCACAACAACCCACCCCCAAAGCCCCATGGGAATTATGCAAACCAGCTCGCAGCCAGTGGACCACCAGAGACCACCTGAAACGTCACAATATGTACATGTATGCGCAGTATAGAACTAAGGACGCTGGCTCTAATTTACGTGACGTAAGTACGCTTTCAAAAGAAAATTTAAATGTTCATGAATTCTTGTTTGTATACACGCGTGTGCTGAGTTGCGTATTTCAAAGGATGATCAGCAGCCTCTTTCGTTTTTCAGACAGAACTGAACATGAACTTTAAGTTAAGAACTTAGCGGGTTACGAGAGGTCAGACCACTCGTAGATTTACGAACGAGTTTAAGTATGACATGGGTTACGAAGGCTTTCAGGAAACACTAGTAAATTTAAGAATGTTCGTAACGAGGTTACGAAGTACTTAGCGTTAAGAATGTTTTGGGAAACGCACCCCAGGTTAATAAATGTAAGAAGATATTAAAACTTCAGAGATTCAAAATGAATGGACCCCTCCATGTTCCTGTCACAAATGGTCATAAAGGTTTGGATGTGCTTTACCAAGCAAACCAAGCAAAGCTAAAAACAATAGCAGATTTTCCACCATGAAAATGTTAAAACACTTAACACGGTTCTAAGAATAACCTGACGGGCTGAAGGGACGAATACAAAACATTTGTTTTGGTCTGAAATGCTGGTGCTCTAGTGTGACCTCTAGTGAGAGAAAGAACCACATACAGAACCTTTAAAAGTCTTCATGTAGGACCATTCTTGCTAAGAGCATATGCTTACATAAATAAATATAATTTGAAAAATATAATGTGCTCACTATCATTTTCATTAGTTCTACAACCTCTATAACAGCTACTATGAAAGAATGCATTTGTGGGCAGAGCATGGGTAGCTCTACAGCTTTAATAATATGTTTTCACCTTTGTGTGTAATTGACTTTCATGGCAGAAGTGATGCTTAATTAAAGGTGGTTTTGTCTCCTGACTATGTGTGGAGTCTGACAATGCAGATCAATATGACAGTGTGTGGCTCAATATGGCTGGGCAAACTCCAGCTTGTGTAATGGCATAGCGGTGTAGCATTGAGCAGTACACCAGCTTCTGTATTGGGGGAAATTAGCATTGAATGTTGTGATTTTTCTAGACCTGAAATGATTCCTGATGTGAGATTTTTCTCATATTAGCCAAACATTTGACGTACTGTAAATGCACAGTACAGTGTGTATTGACATGGGATCTATGCTGTTATATAAGTGTGTTATTCACCTGTCATATCAGCTGGGAAGCGCTGATGACGTGGCCTGTGCAGCGTGCATTATAGTAACACTAATGATACATTACTCCCACACCTCATGTCAGCTGCAGATGAGGAGGTAGGAAAGGTCCCTTCAATCAAATGCTTCTTACCACCTCTAGACCTGCTGGCAGAGCAGTGCCACAGTATTTCCAGAGCACCCCTGCAGGACCCCAAATGGTCTGTCCACCAGCTTTAGAGCAACCTTGTCCTGCCTGACTGGACTGCTGTGGACTTTTCATTATTACACAGCTCCTACCAAGAAAGTGTCAGTCCCTCAATCATCCCCCGGCAGACTCCACATGGCTGCCCTTTTCCCTTCCTTTCACTGTGGTAGCTCAATAACATCTCTGCATCTAACTAAGGCAAATCTGCAGCTGCAAAAAGAAAAATGTGACAAAAATAGGACACCTGAGACAGAGACTGTGCAAAAAGAAAAGGCACAGCAAAGATGAATGTTAAGTAAATACTGTCAACGTTGATATATCAAGAAATTCTTAAATATCTAAAATAATGAGGTAATAATACCATAATTTCTTTGATTAGTAACTTTTATTTACTTCTTTTACTTTTAGTTTACAAAGTTAGTCAACAGCAAACATGATATGATGGGGTAGGTGTCACTCAAATTCCTGACCTACTTATAACAGCAGATATATCAGCAGATGTCACTAATGACTAATAACAGATTTCCTCAAACAATCACATCCAGTAGTTGGCTCTATATTCTAAAATACTTCCAGATGAACAACTTACTGTGTCATTTCAGTCATCTTATAAAATATAGGTTACAAGTCAGACTGTATGAGATGATGATGAGATGATGGCAGTGAAGAGTTAGCCAAGTTCTATGTCAGGCTGTGCAATAAAATGTGTCAAATTGTCCAATAAAGTAATTACTATGTTTGGTGTATGGCAGTGAGCTGTTGAGCAGAGCATGGGGTCACAAAAACAAGCCCTCAGCCTAATAATGGCAAGGTGTTGCCTCGAGAAAGCACACTCCAAAAACTGAAAAAGGAAAGTTTGAAGATGTTCACGGCTGGTTACAGTATGAAATGCCATCCTGGCAAAGTGATTTAAAGTAATAAGAATATTTCTCAAGAGATCTTTACCACAGTCCAACAGCTCCCACATGTTTGTTTGGTTATGGTCACTTCTGTATTTGTACTTGCTTCATCATTTTCTTGTCTTCCAGTATTGTTCAAATATTGGTGGCTTGTAGATGAGCCTCATAGGACTCACACTCTGAGGTTTTGATCCAAGTTTTCAGGCACTGCCAGAACTCAATAGTTGGCTTTCTTTGGTCAGTAAATGCGGCGGCTGCAGAACATGTCACACTGCACAGTAAATCTGCCAGTGATAAATCAACACTATTAGAGTTAAATTAACACTGAGGGTGTCAAAATGTAACACTCTCAGTGTAAATGTAACTCTAAGAGTGTTGATTTAACACTGGCAGATTTACTGTGTGTGCGCTGATCTTAGCTCATGCTTAAAGATATTTATATACACTATTTAATCTACAGTAGTGATGTATTAATGTAAAACCAGCTTTAGAGTCACAATTCCAACCATGTGAACTGCACACTTCTCATATGATGTAAAATATTTGTTATGATAGATGTAATGCTGGGTAACACATTACTGTAGGAGACTGATCTCTAGGCTACATAACACACTAACATTATGATAGCTGATATAAACCTACATTAACATTTATAAAGGCTTACTCCAATCAAGCATCAGCTGTCTGGTTTTTGTCAAAGTTACTAAATATAATGGTTACGACATATGATGCTAGATTGGAAAAAGCCTTGTTAAGTGTTTATGGAGGGTTATATCAGTTGTCATAATAATCTTATTAACATCACATAGTCCTATGAACAGTGAAATCCAATATACTTATGTTTATGTTTCAGTCCACTACTGCAGTCACATATTATAAAGAATTGTGTTTCACTCTCAAGCTGCATATTTGTCTAAACACACCATTCCTAACATCCCTACATGGATGCCTTGTTGAGGGTGAGGTAATTAGCATGCTCTGTGTTTGGAAGAGAGGCTAAAGGAGAACTAAATGATTTCTCCAGTCTCTCTAACTTCCGGGGTTCAGCTCAGTGGGTCTAAGACTACCCACAGTGAGTCTGGCCTCTTTCATTCCTCTACAGACCAAAACATCCATACATCCAACTGGGAAAAACAAACAAAACAGGCAGTTACAGCACCTCCATTTTAATGAGCCCTCAAAACAGCTCTGTTTTAAGCCTTTTTAATGGGGTTTCCCATTAAAAATTAAGGAAATGACAAAAATTGACATGTTTAACTCTAAGGCACTAAGACAATTACCAAATTATACATGTATGCACAGTATGTTAAAATGCCATGTCCATTAAAAACTATGCTGTGTGTACATACCCAGGATTATACAGCTAAATTAAGCACAATACAGAATTCAGCAGACATCTAAGCAGCTAATGTGGCTACGTCACATTGTATGTAATTAGATAACTATTAATCTGGAGCATAAGATGTTTTACATTTCACACTGTTATGTAAACATCACACTAACGTAAATAACATCATACTATATTCCTAGATTGATGCCATACCCAGTTTTCCAAAGACTTTTTCTATTTGAAGGGTGATGGGAAATCGATCAGTATAGTCTGCAGTGACAAACATCCTTGTGCAGTGAGATTCACTTGTAGCCACCGTTATTGTGACATTATCATCAAAAAAGCAGTGACACTATGTGGTCACATAATATACATACCTTATGTAATATACCTTATTTACTTCATAAATGGATGAAGATGATGACCTCTGAGCAAGTCTATGAGATGCTAGAACTCAAAAGGAGTTACTGATGCACATTAACTCCCGCAAGTTACGTTACTTCGGTCATGTGATGAGGCAGCACATGAGAGCATTGAAGGAAGTGTTATGACTGGACTTGTGGAGGGAGTCCGAAGACGTGGAAAACCAAGAATAACCTGGATGGATAAAATCAAGACATGGACTGGATTATCAGGTGCTAGCCTGCTACAAGCAACCAGAGACAGATGGCATTGAAGAGAAGTGACTTGTCTGTGCAGCCTACCATCGCGAAGCGATGACGGCGTATGACATGACATGACATGACTTCATAAATGATTGTTTGTTGAGTAAAAATTATTTCTTATTGGCTCCTGGTTTCATTAATTTGCATATCAGTTGAGTTTAAATCATGCTCACTGAACCTTAAGAACTTGAGTTGGAAATGTGATATTAGATATCAAAGTCTAATGATTTGTATTCATATAAATCAGCAAAACCATATTAATTTGAAAGAAAGCCCTTTAAATATTTGTAAATACTTTTACATAATTCAATGTCAAGTTCAGTCCACTGTGAGTACAGTTGGACATCAACATTCACTAATTTACTGTCTTTGTAAGTAGTGGATCATCCAGCGAATGATACTTCTTCTCATGAATGTCGTACATTGAGGATGACAAACAACAGAAACAAATAGCTAATTACTGCTTTAAAAATCAAATGTAACATCTGGACAAGGCCAAAGTTGTATTAAAAAAATCTAAAGATAAATGCATTTGCATACTAATATGTGTACTTGTTGAATCACTTTCACACGTGGCACAGCGTTCGCTTAATTACTGTTAGGTCTAAGTATCATTCAACATAAATGGTTCACCTTCTACTTGAGAAATAGTTTTAAAAGCCCATCTTTTGAATCCATCTTCAAACTCCAGCACCTACACTCACCGGCCAATTTATTAGGTACACACATAGTCATGTGAAAAACAATGTCACTGTAAGATGACATCATTTTAACCTACATGACAGGTGTATCTTTATTAAGAGTTATCTTGATATATAAAAACATAGAATTCAAAAAGGGTGTACTTTGTTTTTCACATGAATGTACCTTGTATCTACATTCTTTGTCAATTTGATCAGCTCCACTGCTGTCCACTCTGTCAGACACACCTACCTTGTTGGTCCACCTTGTAGATGTAAAGTCAGAGACAGCAGCTCAGCAGTTTCTGATGGTCCTCTTGTTCTTCATTGGTGCTCATACCTAATGAAGTGGCCAGTCAGTGTGTATAGTGGGTGCTGGACCTGTTAGTAAAAATACTTTTTTATGATTTCAATTTTCCAAATACAAGTGTCCCACTACATTTTTCATGACATACTGCTTTAAAACATCAAAGAACAACCAGATTGTTAGTGGGCATCCTTTAAATCTGTCAAATCTGAAATTATTGGAGCCATTTGACTTCAGACTGCAGAACATGGTGGGTTATAATCCCAGCTGAGGTGTAAAACAAGCCTTTGAGTATGAGAGAATGATCACAACAATAAGTTTGTTTCTCTGATTCATTCTATCAGTGCTCAATAACAGTGAAAAATGTAAATAGTGTGAAAGCTAAAAGAAAGAATAAGTAAGGATGGAGAGACAAATTGGTATTACATGATTCTCACAAATGTATGAAGTATATGTTAAGAATGCTTAACGCTGGGGCTGTAATGATTTGTACTGTGTGTATGAAACAATCTGAATATTTCCAGATGATAAATTGTTAAGTAGGCCATGCTGTTTGGGAATATGTAAAGTGAATGTGAATAACTCTGTTCTACTGTTGAGAAAGCCCAGATTGCCCCACCATGATGTGCCTTAGGATATCTGCTTCAGCCATACTGTTTCTCCACAAGAGAAGAAAAGGTACATCATGAAAAGGAAAAGGAAAAAAGGAAAACTAGATAACATCAAAAGAAGAGAAGAGAATGAGAAGAGAAGAAAGTGGAGGACAGTAGAATAGCTGAGAATAGAATGAAAAGTGAATAAAGACAACACAAGAAAGTGAAAGATAGACGAAAGAAGAGATGTCAAGATGAGAAAAAAGTGAGCGAGACAGAGAGAGAGTGAGAGAGAGGGAGAGCGAGAGACGGACAGAGAGAGAGAGAGAGAGAGAGAGAGAAAGAGAGAGAAACAGGTCGACTTAACAACCACATTTACAGACATCAACAGGCATCCAATACAAGACAGACACAAATGAGTGTTGCTGAAATAATGTCATTTGTTTTCCCCAGAGAGCACATTTAAGAAGATCGTTATATTTGTGAACCTTGCATATTCCCCCTCTCCCCTCATCTGCCAGTGGACCTGTCAGTCTGCTCTATTCCTAAAAAACATGACAGACATCAGACTGAATCAAAAACAGTCCTCTGACTGGAGCAGAAAACAGAGCTCCAGATAGCTGTTTATTTTCTCTGGTTTATTTCTGTTGTGTAGAAGAAGGATACACACTCTAGAAAGCAGCAATTACAAACAATGTAGTATATCGTTTATTTCCCTTAACAAATCATCTGCTGTTTAGTCAGTTCAGTGTATCTGCTAGTAGACATGCAGCACAAACGTGAAATGAACACAGTAGTCTACGGTAGGCAGAAGACATCCAGAATGAATGATGGAGGAGAGCGATGCTACAATACAGTATGAATCCTTTTATTACCACCTGGTTCTATTAAATGAACACTGTTTGGCTTCAGAAGCACCTGATGGCCTGGTGTGTGCACTGATAAAGATGTTTCAGTCTCTCCTGCTCCTCAGCCCAGCTTCAATTCACAATATTCTTCTGCATCTTAGCCTGAATTTGGGCTATTTTATGTTTGTTCTGGGAGGGTATCTTTATGCCTGTTTACTGTGATAAGATTATTTACCCACCGGTTCAGTTATTCATTTGTTTGTGATTATTCATACATTACGCAATACTGCTTCACCCACTCCGCTTCCCTTCTTAAAAACACCCACTCTGACTCTTTCCTTTCAAAAAGTCTAACAAGTAGCAAATGGAGGAAAACAAGTGAATCAGATATACACCAGCAGAAAAGAATTTTGGGTGTGTAGATTTTCTCTCATGGAAATGAAAATATTGTCCTTAAGGTCTGAAAGTTTTACATCCCTCGGCTTTATCAAGGTAGCGCTCTTCTCTTTTTGCTCTTTCATAAAGAACACAGACTTATGTAAGACTTGCTTCCCTTTCAAAACTCTACCTTCAAACAGGATAAAACCAAAGGGAAAACAAATCTTAGATCTGCTTATCAGTGTTGCAAGTCCTCGGTTCACCACTCGCCTCCTCAAGTACATTCTACACTCTTCAAAATAAAGATGCCTAATAGCACTGATCTTATAGGTTCATTTCAAACTGGTTTACTGATAATGAGAAATGCAAAAAATATGTTGAAATGTGATGACGTAGTAGTACAAAAGTCAGATGTTCAGCTTGTTCAGAATGATTATTTTATATATATAAAGTTATTCTGCACATTACATTGTATCTTATAATTTGCATATGAAGCAGTTAAAATTGGAGGGATGTGAGAAGAGGTTGATGATCTGAGGAAAGAAGCAGTGGAGGTGGTGGTTGGTTTGAGAAAGGATGTGAGGGGTAAGTCATGATTTTCCTTGAATAGCAGTGGTGCCCAATCCCAGGTCATGGAAGCAGAAGTTCTGCAATAAAAAGTAAGGAAAATTATATTAACAGAGAGATTCATTAGTGTGGTCTTTGGTGTAGGCCCCGTCCCCACCTCAGGTCTGCAGCATTCAATCTATAGCAGATACCTCCGGATAGATGGACAGCATGGGCGAAGTTACCCCTCTGGGCAACTGAACCGGGTCTAACCCGGTGATGGTTGGGAAAAAGGAGGATGATGTTGACATGTCGGTGCCTGAAACTGATAAATCGGAAACAAAATGCTTCCTTTTAAAGTTGAGTAGTAACTTGTGATTGGCCAGGAAGCCGGATGAATGAGTCACTTGTGTTTTCATTTCTGCAACAAAAACTTAATGCGTTGGCGCTCATCAGTGCTAACTAAACCAGTAGTACGTTATTCATTAATTGAGCTTCCTGGCAGTGGCAGTTTCTGATAAGGTGATATGGGCAGCCACTCAGAGTGGCACGGTGTTAGTGGTGGCATGAAGACAGCATGCCTTGCCCCCAAGAGGTTTTTTGAAGCGCCCTTGGGACCATTGCATTGCTTAGATAGATAAGATAAGCCCTTGTGGCAATAGGACAATAACTTAAAGTTGTATTATTATATACTGAGTTTATTCCAAGTCATTCTGAATAATTCCTGTTAGCCCAGTCTTCAATACATTTTCACATAAAGTGAAGGACAGCTGACTTTATATATACAGTAAATACAAAACTTTAATATAACAGCATATAAAAGTTGGTGTGATTATGTGAGGTTTATCCATGTATTCCATGTCCACGTGAATTGCTGTTGGGAGTTCTGTCCATTTGTATTTGTGCAGAAGGGGGGAGTCACAAGGAGAGGGGGTCTGTAATTACATTTCATATCATTTGCTGGCCCCTTGGCTCTGTCTCACCATCAAGTTAATGTATGTGGCCCTTCCTGTTTGGCTGAAAATGGATTTGCGCTGCATTAGTTGATGAGAAGCATAAATTACATTAGGGTCTACAATGTGATCTTAATGTCACTCATTCAGGTAGTGACCACCTTTAAGTCAAGCGCTTCATTTTCAGCAGTGTGTCTATGCCTGTTGTTCCTGGTTGCAGAGAACAGGATATGAAACTTGGCCCTCGGACAAAAGCACACAAGGTCTGACAGATAATTGTCTTTAAAGTGAAATTCTCCAAGAGTCTATATGAAAAAAGTGCTTTCATATCACCATTCACTACTACATAAGTAACAGCACGGTGCAGACATTTCACAGGAAACAGTAAGATTTCTAGTGAATATTTTACCTTTAAGAGGCATGAAAGGCAATTAGAGGCTGCCTATCAGCACCAAGGCCAGTGAGCCCACTCAATGGAAGTGAGAGAGAAACAGCAGAGAACATTTCAGCCCACACAGCTAACACTTCAGGTTCAATTCATGATCCTCTGAAACTGCCAAGGTGCAAACTGAAAACAAAAATAATCATAAACACAGGCTATGACTCAGTCCACCTTCCGGTTTAAGAGACTGTACTTGACAAAAGAATGTCCAAATGCAGGACCACTTAAAAATAGCCCAAAAGTATCCCGACACTACTTTTAATTAGTGAACTCGCTATAAGGTGAGCACATTTCTATCACAGGCATTGAACTGCATAAATGCAGCTTGTATAATAGACACTCTGTATGAGCCATGTTTTCATTTTTAAGTGGCATATATGCAGCTGAAACAGGTAGCCAGTACATCCTCAAAAAAATCAACATTACCATTTTAATATAACATTATAGTCATTATGGCTTTTAGAAAAATGTATTTTGGGGGTGGGGGTTGGGGTAGTGCACTATATGCCCATGTGGCACAGCCTAAGTGTTGGCATTTGTTTTCCTTACATTACTTTTACTTTTATACTTTAAGTAGTTTTAAAACCAGCACTTTTGCACTTTTACTGGAGTAAAAAGCTTAAGTTGATATTTCAACTTCTATAAAAGTCTTTTTAAACCCTAGTATCTATACTTCTACCTGAGTAATGAATGTGAATATTTTTGACACCTTTGCAAGCATCAGAGGAGTATAAACCCCACACTGGAAGATAAAATACACCAAAATATCATCATTATTTGTTGTAAAAATGTTCATTTGCCAGAAGAATGAGATAAAATTGGATAAAAAAAAAATTTAGCAAAAAACTTTCATTGGATAAAAATGACTGAAAAAGATATAAAAATAAGAAGGTATAATCATTTTCTTAAAATAATCTAGAAATGATGTCAGAACAAAATCTTGTATATCCAAAATGGTATCTCTACAGCAGTGGCAGATGCTCTAAGACTGCAAGGGAAGCTCAGCTTCCCCTAAAATGTCAAAAAATAAGTGATCAATAATATACTGTTGTGTGTACATGTCATTGACTAAATATGCGCTACAACGCGCTCAACTTTTGTACAGAATCAGCTTCTTATCACTGGTAAAGACGCGGCTTTCCTCTCACTCATTCCCGCAGCTTCACAGTGCTTTAAACAGGGTGGACACTGAGCGTCCACAGACTTCAATGGTAAAGCAAAGCGTGCAGCGAAATGAGACGAGTCATTGGATGAATCCTGGCCTTTGTCCCGCCCATCGGACGCTCAGCGTCTCTGGGGGTCTATGGGGCAGTGGGCTGGCCTCGGCTGGCCCGGACGCTCAGCTTCTGCATGATGATTGGATGATGTGTCAATCCCTTTTTGATTGACAGTTAAATGAGCGAATCAGTTATCTTTTTGGGAGTATTTTTTTAAATTTCAATAGTGTTTATTGAGGTAGTTTATAGACTAATATCTCCTATTCTAGTGATTAATAGTGTTTATTGAGGTAGTTTATGGACTAATATCTCCTATTCTAGTGATTAATAGTGTTTATTGAGGTTGTTTATGGACTAAAAAAAGCCTAGCTCTGCTGGCCTTTGAGAGGACACTAGTCAAGTCCCTGGAAAAGACGCCTTGGTGGTACGACAGGGTCACAGATCATTTTCTTGAAAAGGAATGGAGGGTAGAATTTACTTATAAATAAACCGACACATTTTATGATGTAGCCCGAAATTGAGCTTCCCCTCTTTGAAAGACCAGCATCCGCCACTGCTCTACAGACAAAGAAAAAAAGTGTTATTTACTTTTATTGTTAATGAAAGTTAAATATTTATTTTTCACCACTTTGATAAATAGTATTGTTCCAGTCATCATTAAATTTTCAATGTAAATTGTTAAGTTAAATTAAAGATTTCTGCAAACATATAATTTTTGGTGCTCCATCTAATACCTTTGGGATGAGTTAGAGAGTTTGTAATCCAAAACATATCCACTGACACTCAAGGCTGAATGCAATCAAATCTTCACAGCAATGTTTCACCGTCTAGATAAAAGCCTTTCCAGAAGAACAGATCTCTCTCAAACACCTGATATTCCACACCTGCACTAAAGCACTACTGTTGTTGCTTGTTTGTGGTTTGCTTATGCAATAGCTTCTGACATTCAAACCGTAGAAGTAGTTTAGTGAAGAATGAAAAAGCCAGCAAGAAAGAAAGAACAACTTAAAGAAGAATGGACTGTTGTTCTCGCCCACTGACAGAACTAAGTTCAAATGAGACTATCATCACATATCAAATAACTGGCTGACAGCCTGTGAAAATGAGAAAAACATGCACCACTTCGGACAATGCATTTGCAAATGCCAGACACACACATTCACACTCCAGACACACATATACATGCTTATGACTGCCAAAATGCCATTATCTGCCATTACAGCATGGATGCTAAACCACAGATTAGAAATTACCTATAATGGAGCAAGAAGGCTCTTAAAATGTAATTCCAAAATGTTTTGTTTTCTGAATGTAGACAGAAATTATAAGAACAGTCTGGGAGGTAGTTTGGAGTTAAAAAATATTAATTTTAAGTCAAAAAAATTTATATCCATCACTGCTTTCAAATTCATGCTAAGCATATACCGGCTCCAAACTGTGACTTATGTTCTTTGGCAACACTGTGTTCTTTAAAGCTTGGGATGGTTTGGGATTGTCCTGAGGTCTATTCATTCTGAAAGAAGATGACTTTGGAACACAATAAAATGGACAAGGACATCACTTTCAAACCAAATTCAGTAATGATTCATATGCACAATTCAATAAAAAGCACTGCAAGATCCTACATGCTAGTATAACTGCAGCAGCAGGTAGTGTATCATTGGGTGTCTCTGCATGAATTACATAAAAAATTATGACAAATCATCTGCACTATTTCCATGATTACTGCTAGAACCATAAAACATCAACAATCCAAACATGGGAAAGTACCACTTGTCATATTAGAGGTTTGCTTGACACATGAGGAAAATACACTGCTCAAAAAATAAAGGGAACACTTAAACAACACAATGCAACTCTAAGTCAACCACACTTCTGTGAAACCAACCTGTCCAGTTAGGAATCAACACTGATTGTGAATCAATTTTACCTGCTATTGTGCAAATAGACAACAGGTAGAAATGAGAGGCAATTAGCAAGACAACCTTTATAATGGAGTGGTTCTGCAGGTGGTAACCACAGAATTTTCTCTGTTCTCATCCTTTCTGGCTGATGTTTTGGTCACTTTTGCATTTTGTCAGTTCTCTCACCATAGAGGTAGCATGAGGCGATGTCTACAACCCACAGAAGTTGCTTAGGTAGTGCAGCTCATTCAGGATGGCATATCAATGCGAGCTGTGGCAAGAAGGTTTGCTGTGTCTGTCAGCACAGTGTCCATAGCATGGAGCAGATACCAGGAGACAGACCAGTACACCAGGAGACATGGAGGGGGCCATAGGAGGGCAACAACCCAGCAGCATGGACGGCTACCTTTATCCTTTGTGCAAGGAAGAACAGGAGGAGCAGAGCCACAGCCCTGGAAAATGACCTCCAGCAGACCACTAATATCCATGTTTCTGCTCAAACTGTCAGAAACAGACTCCATGAGGGTGGTATGAGATTTTGAGTATGATTCCAAATCCAGACCTCCAAGGAGTACTAATTTTGATTTGACTGTGTGTTGTTTTTATTCTAATATGAGAATTGGGTTGAGGGATGGGGCAGGGGTTATACAATGTTAAAAAGTAAAATATAAATAAGAGAGAGAGAGAGAGAGAAGGTAGAAGACAGAGTGAACTATGGGTTATTTGCAGGGAAGAACAGACATCATAAGTCACATTTCCATTGCAGTTTTGCGCAAAACTTTATCGATATTCTGTTTTGTCAAAAAAACAATTCGACAAAACAAGTTTCGCAATGTTGGTGTTTCCATCAAATGTGAAATACTATTATAAAATCACATGTGAATATGTTTGTTCTCGCTATAAGTCATTACAAACATAGCAGCAGTGGATGTAAACACATACTTCAGCTTTATACATACTGCTACCACGGCACTAGCGCTCATCATCAGTCATCAGAGGAGATGGCGACTTATTGAGGCTTTGGAGTGACAAACCCTTTATACTTAGGAGCAGCTACGTATGCTGTGTTTTTGGAAAACTGTAGTCGATGGTTTTACAGAAGAGCTGTGGATTCAACATTTTAGAATGACACACTCAACTTTTAATGAACTTTGTGATGCTGTGAAATCTCTAGTGGAGCCAGCTGCACATTGTCCAAGGATTCTCCTCGTTATTCCAAATATGCTGCGTCATCTTCATCCTCTTACTTTCTGTTGTTGTCATCTTTTTCGCGAATAGAAACATCCGGTTGTTGATCACGTGACTCCCTTAATGCAAAAAAGTCAGTTTGAGTGTTTCCATTACACTTTTGCGATATAAACCAAGTTTTTTCGAAATTGTTGTGTTTCCATTAAGCAAATATTTAATCGCAATTCTAATTTGGGATATTTCTTGGTAAATGGAAACGCGACTATACTGTAGATACACTATACCCTTGGAAACATTGACATATTGTCAGTAAATATAATCTCTCTAAGAAGAAATTTCTCTCTACCATGCTCTCTACCCTCGGGATCACTGACTCTGCATGGAAGTGGATCAGATCATATTTAGAGGAAATATTTAGTCCTACCAGGAAACATGGAGTGGGTCCACATGCAATTCATGCAACCTCTCCACTGGTGTCCCACAAGGCTCAGTACTGGGTCCTCTTCTTTTCTCACTTTATATTCATTATCTTGGTAAAATAATTTCTTCTCATGAATTCTCACACCACTGTTATGCTGATGACACTCAACTAATGCTTTCCTTCCCTCCTTCTGACACTCAGGTATCCAGCTGCATTTTAACATGTTTGGCTGACATCTCTACATGGATGACAATCCACCACCTGAGGCTCAACCCTTGCAAGACTGTGCTTCTATTAATTCCTGGAACCGCTGGTCTGCATCTTGAACTTCCTGTTCTGTTTGAGAACTCCATCATCATTCCATCTCAAGAAGCAAAAAGCCTTGGTGTTATTCTAGATGACCAGTTATCATTGTCTGCTTACACTGCAAACTTCTCTTGGTCATGCAGGTTCTTCTTTAACATTGGATGGATCTGACCCTTTCGTACCCAGAATGCTGCCCAGGTGCTTGTCCAGTCTCTTGTCATCTCAAGACTTGACTACTGCAACTCACTCCTGGCTGGTCTTCCTAAGAGAACCATCAGGCCCCTGCAGCTGATCCAGAATGCAGCTGCTCAGCTGGTCTTCAATCATCCCAGGTTCTCTGACGTCACTCCTCTGCTGCGTTCACTTCACTGGCTTCCTGTAGCTGCTCAGATTAGATTAAAAACCCTGATGATTGCTTACAAAGCAAGAAATGGACCTGCCTTCCTCTATCTAATGGCACATATAATATCTAATTGTCAAGTGTGAAGTCATACCTTGAACCCTTCGAGCTTCCAGTACAGCTCGTTTTGACCTGCCATCCTTCAAGACACATGGAAGACTGGCATCAACACTCTTCTCTGTCCTGGCACCCAGGTGGTGGAACAAACTCCCACTGACTGTTCAAACAGCAAAGTCCCTCACAGTCTTCAAACATAGACTGAAGACCATCTCTTTGTGGAGCACTTAAGTGAACACTAGTTTAAAACACTTATTGTAATAATAAGACCAGCTGCCCACCAACAACCAACTACTGTGACCTGCTCCAGATGCCCTACACTACTGACAACAATCAAGTTCATATGGACTTTACTGGCTGTTACCATTGTTACGATTATCATCATCATTTATGTCCCACTACTGTCACCAGATCAGTACACCTGATCACCACAGCAGCATAATTGGATAATGTGATTTATCAAGAACTTATAATTAGTTGAACAGAGGAGGATGGGTCCCCCATGTGAGTCTGGTTCCTCCCAGCTCTGAGGGAGTTTTTCCTTGCCACTGTCGCCGTTGGCTTGCTAACTGAGGATTTGGTGTTTGTTATTACTAACCCTGTAAAGCTGCTTTGTGACATCAGTTGTAAAAAGCACTTTATAAATAAACTTGATTTGATTGATTTGATTTGTAATGCATTGTAATGCTCTTACATTGTGTATAATTGTGTATCTTTCCTTCTTTCTAGATATTAGTGATGGTTTAGTTCTAACAGTGTCTGAACTGAAGAGTAGTTTGGACTCTAACCTGTCTGTACTAGCTGAGATAATTCTCTTAATGGAAACAAAACACTGTTTTGTGTTGCTCTGGATAAGAACATCTGCCAAATGCTGAAAATGTTCATGTAAATGTATTGCTCATCCATTAGCATGAGTAAGATAGATGACAGAGAAAGAGAGAAATAGAGATAGAGTGAAAGGGAGAGAGAAAGACAGAAAGAGAGGGAGAGTAAGAGAGAGAGAGAATTTTAAACATAATCCCTACAGCCTACAAGAGACAGACATGTCAGCTGTAATAACACAGTCGAACAAGCGTATCCTCCCATGCATGTCTTCAGTTAGATTCTAATATCCGTGATGATTCCACACAGATCAAAACTGTTATCCAAAAGGACGTGTGGTCTAAGCTGATCTAAAATCTGTCCCAGCTAAATCTCAGCATGTACAATACATTCCAATTCATTAGGATATCAGAGGTTGAAAATATCAGAGATCAGCACACTAGCACTGAAAACTTCTATACAAATCACCCTTGTCTGCTTTCTGCTGTTTCATATGCGATGCCTTTTACATTCCAGTTCTCCTGCCTAGATTAAAGAAAGAATTTCAGGGTGAAAAAAATATGTAGAATATTAATTTGCCTATCTCTCTCTACTGGGCCAGGCTATGCGTCAGATAACCTTTCATCATTGCCTTTAATCTGCAGAGGTGGCAAAAGGAGCTGCCGCCCCCAAAATTACAGCTCTTTCTCTCACTGCAATGACATTTGGCTCATCTGTACTTTATAGGGTGCAAGTGAAGTCAGGGGGATTTAAATTAGTGCAAGAACATGAATACCATTCATAATTATCAATCACCAGAGGCACAGTCCATTGCTGATAAATAAGCAATACAAAATTTAATGGTAGAATTGGGCTTCACACATTTGGATTATTCATTGCTACATAAAAGAGAAAAATAAAACATTTAAAAACAGACTGAAATAAAAAAGATAATTAAGAAAAATAATGATTTCATGTGCTTTTTGAAAGAAACATTTCTTAACTATTATTTAGTTGATGTATTTAAAAACATGCCTAAGTGCTCACAGAACATATTTTTAATTATATGCATGCCCTGAAGGCATTAGAATAGAGTGCTTGGGTCAGAATCCCTGGAGCAAACTGGGGCTAGCATCTTAGCTCAAGGGTCTGCACTGCTGAAGGCTACTTTTCCACCAAAATGGAAACTGCAAATCTCCAGATAGTAGACAGAGGTCCAAACCACTGAACTATCTAAACCACTCTTCCATCAAGCAAGGGGCATCCCTTCAGTGTTCTCACATCCACGTCCATGTACATTTACTAGTTTATGGGACAATATCCGACATTTTCCTGTATATTTTTCCTTGATATCAAATCAAGTTATTTCTGTGGTTTTACACAAAAAATTAGTTTTTACATGTCCATTTAAAAACTCACTGCATTCTTCAGAACTGCTTTTTTACTGATACTGTGCCTTTAAAACTGATACATGTCAATTGTTTCTGTTTTGATTGATTGCAGTGTACTGCAGTATACCTTGAAACACTCTTTATAACTTCACTGAGAGTGGGTGGACCTTAACCCCAATAGGCTGAATATGTTAATATTTGATAACAGTTAGTTCCAACCAGGTCATTTGATTGGATAAGAGACAGTCCGTTTGTGCTGATATAGAGTATAACACAAGGGTTTCTACTGTTCATGTATTGCTTGTTTGATATTCAGTATGACAACACTATCTCATGTGATAAAGCCATGCTGTTTTTGTGGCATCACAAAAACAAAGAATTCAGAACAGACTGTTTTTGCCGCTTAAATAAAACATCTCAAATTTAACTCCTCTTGGGATTCAGTAAGCCATTCTTTAAAATCAATTCTACAATCTGTTTCAATAAGCAGTGCTAAATACCTTGAACCCCCTGAAATGACCCTCATATCATTAGAGCTTTATCAAATACTGATTGTACCTGAAAAATATAATTTCTGCTTTTTCATGCTTTATCTAAGCTGTACATAGTGACTCCAGACAACAATAGTGGCCTAGTTATTTCATTTTGTATGCAAAAGTGTGCCGTATAAAATACAGTGGTTTCAAACCTCAATGGAGTAATGTCTCCATGTTATCCCACAATGAAAGAGACACTTGTCAAATGTCTTGAGAAGAGTGCTGACGAGTATTTGGCAAGGTTCCTGCTTTAAACAATGCTGTTCTCCACTTGACTGTCAAATTGACTGCTTACTTCAAAACTCCCCCCAAAAACAGCGAAAGATAAATGTTGCATTCTTGAAAAGACCCCCCACCCCACCCCACCCCCATCGTCAGCTGCTGAAATAAAATACAAGTCACTACTTTTTCTCCTCCATGCTGTGCAGAATAGCACACCAAGGTTCTTTCTTGAGACTGGCCAGCAAGGGCACACTCCAATTTGCGCATTGTCCTAAAGTTTTGGCTGAGTGACAGACTGTGTCCCTCTGTGTGAACCAGAGGTTTTGCATGCAAACAATACAGTCAGAACAGCTGCCAAAAGGTTCTCAGTTGGCATCTTGAAGTCAACTTTTATGAAGCTTTAAAGAAAGCAGTAAAGTTGGACATACAGAGAAAACTAATGCACAAGACGAGATAAACAGCAAGTAAACAAAAGTCACTAAAACATTTAAAAGGAAAGTAAAATAACAGCCCTCTTATTGTTTGGTTGCCTAGATTATAGTATTAATCTATTTTAATAAGCTGATTATACTGAAAAAGTAATGCACTCTAATTTATTCAGTTCAAATCAGTGTGACAGGCTGCTGTCAGAATAGATTGTGTCCTCTTTATTTTTGTGTTTTTTTATTTTAATCTTTAAATGTTTAAACTTTGTCAGCAGTGCTTTACAGTGTGAAAGAAGCTCTTAACTTAATAGTAGCCTAACATGACATTTTTTGCCAGTATGGTGGCTGGGGAAGGGAGCACACAAACTTTACTTTCACTTTCAAAAAACATTGGGCGCTTGAGCCTCAACTGACAGTGCAGAAACGACTGCCACATTTCTGGCAGAGTTGTTTGTGCATCTCTATATCTGGGTTGGGTTGCCAGATGTCACAAGAAATATCCCACACAGAAATGAAGAAACACCCATTTAATTTGTATCCCTTTAAAATCAGATCAACAGGTCAATCAGATCTATTACCAAGCAAGACCACAGCAGGAGAAAGGGTTAAAAATACAGAGGTTCCTGTGAAATTTGGCATGTTCCTGTGAGTGTTGGCAGGTATGCAGCACAAAGTGTCCAAAATAATTATAAGTTGCAAATGTTTCTCTTCATTCTGAAAAGCTGTCATTTTGTAGATGTGACATTCTGTTCTGACGGTGATAATATGACTTTAACAAAGTTCTAAGACTTCTTACAATAACAAAATAAGTACTGGCAGACAAAACTGTGTAACATGCTGCAGAAATGATGTACACATTTGAAGTGAGATACGTTTCCCTATATTGCCATTTTGTTACCGTCCATCTCCATTTTTGGGATTTGTAGTTTTCTGCAAATGTGACCTCTGGCAATGTCAAAAATAAAAATGCTTCTAAAGTCTGTTTACATTAACTTACACTGAAAGTAAAGTCTTTACTTTTTCCTGTAAAGTTACCAGTTTGGAGGTACTTGTTCTTTTTTTGTACAGCAATGATATGAAAACTACAGTCAAATAAAAACAGTTTGAGAAATTGTAACAAAATAATTTTTGGATTAGTGTTGAATAAATACTCAAAGTCAAAAGTATAACAACTCTTTCTCATATTAATAACAATTCTGAAAAATCCTGAAAATATGAAAAATATAGAAAGTTAAGTACATTCAT
>BRDA01066292.1:0-29860 GCA_036984385.1 Crenuchus spilurus | reverse complement strand
CCTACACGAGCGCCGTCGTCGTCTCGTTTATGTTTAAAAACCCATATAAACACATTATTTAGCATATTAAAGTATACTGTATATTGGCTGGCTGACACAGATTAATCAGTTTTACATGTATTCTTATGGGGAAAATGCATCCAGCTAATGAGCAAACCAGCTAACGAGCTCGGCTCCTGCACAGATTAAACTCATAAGTAGGGTTACCACTGTAGTGTACTCTGAACATACAAAAGCATTATTGTCTGTGGCAATTGACAATATACTACAGGCTGGAAAACAATGGTGTGCTCCTTTAACAGCGATGCTGCATTTCAAGTGTACTCCAATGTAGGGCCCTAGAGTCTGATTTAGAGCACAACCTGCTGTCACTCTCACTGAATCTGTTTGTTTTATTGCACAAAGGAAGACACTTTTCCTTCACTAACACTTCCTCCTCCTTCTCTCCTTCCCCTCCCTACCTTCCCTTCTTCTCTCAATCCTTCTCTCTCTCTCTCTCTCTCTCTCTCTCTCTCTCTCTCTCTCTCTCGCTCACTCACTCTCTCTCTCTCCCTCACGCACAATTTCTTCATTTCTCACCATTTATTTTCGATTTCCAATTTCACACTTTTCTTCCTTCCTCCCTCCCTCTCTCCCACTCTCCCCCTCTCCCCCTTTCCTCACCTCCTCCTCTCTGCTTGTCTTTCACTCCTCTGCTTCCTGGACTGCATGGCTCAAGGAGGATAAAGTGGTTAGCAGTTTTTTCTCTGTTTCTTCTCTTCTGTGTGATAATGTGATTATTGTACGGCTGCGAGAGGAACTCTGCTGTATCTGTGTTGGCTCCTGATGGATGAGTTGTGTGTGCGTGTGTGACTGTGTGTGTGGTCTGGGTATTTATCACTTTAGAGGGACCAAATGTCTCCATAGTGGTCGAAATACAAGTCAAAGCTGTAGAAGAAAACATGATGGTTTTACTTTTTTAACTAAAAGAGCATAAAGACTGATTAAGTGACTGGGGATAAGATTAGGTTTAGGTGTAAGATTAATGAGCTCCAGTAATACAGTAGAACGTCTATATAGAGTAATCCCCAATGTCTGTGTTGATGTCTACTAGGGGTTGACCGATATGATTTTTCAGGACTGATACCGATGCCGATTATTAGTAATCAAGCACACTGATAACTGATATTTGGGACGGTTAAACTTTTACCGTTTATGAGTTCAAATGCTGATTCCAATTTTTAAAAAATGTGAAATTTCAACTCTGATTATAGCTCAGGACCAATTATCAATCAACCCCTAGTATCTCCCTCACTATAATGTGTGTATTATTATATTATTATGACCAAAGAATCCAGCCCGCAAAACAAATTAGACAATGTAATTTGCAGTCAGTGTAAACCCAAGATCAGGTCAGCTTAATTTAACTAGACAAGCATTTTTTTTTCTTATCTGGGTTGTAACCCAAAATATGAAGACAATTCCTTGCTTGTAATGAACTCATCCCAGGATGTAACAGATGCCATGTGACAGGGGGATCTCTGACTCTGTGTGTTCATTATATTGGTTAACTGGTGCACTGGTGCTGATTATTCTGTACGACTTGCTGGAGTAGTTGTTCCCCTCTAGAAGTCCATTCTCATTATGCAAACAAGATGCTACCACTCTTCACCCTGTTATCATGCCCTTTTAGACAGACAAATCACATCCTTTGCCCATGGTGATAGTCTCGCACTCTGCTACAACTGACTAGTGTGCTCACTATATATATATATATATATATATATATATACATATACATGCTGTAAATACTGTCATGTGACATCTGTAACATCTCAGGCAGAGTTTGGTGGGGGGGTGTTGGTTAATATCACTATACACAGTAAATCTGCCAGTGTTAAATCAACACTATTAGAGTCTATATAGTCACTCTCAGTATTAATTTAACTCTAATAGTGTTGATTTAACACTGGCAGATTTACTGTGTATAGTGATATTAACCGCCACCACCCCACCCTCCAACATCTTTCCTTCAGTCTCTTGTGCATTATGACTAATTTTCCTCCCGTTGTTTGTCTCTTGCTCCTGCAAAGTGTCTCATAGGGAAGGACAGGGTAAGGAATTCTGGGTATTGTAGTTTTTGCATGGGGCACAGCTCCCTTCACACAGAGCTAGCATGTGTCAGCTGACCGAGTGCCCTTCCCCCTCCTTGTGGCTGTAGTGCTGGTCCAGGATTACCATGGAGACGTGGCAGCATTGCTATATGGACTGCCACACAGGGAGTGGTTGATGGGCACGTGGTGGCATTTTGATGGGTTTGAATATTGATGTTGTCACAAACAGTTGGTTGCACTTTAGTTGAAGGGTGTCTAAAAAAGAGGCGAATGTGGCTTTTGAAATGTGAGCGCACACAGTGTTAACATATTATCCTTTCAAACAAAGTGCCACTAACAAGTGAATGTGCATGTTCGCTGCACTTGCGTGTGCCCTGGGACTGCAATGGGCATGCCACAGGGGTCAAGGGTCAGGGGTCCACGGTTATGGCACAATATATATATATATATGGGCTAGAGAGTCACAATTTTTGCAATGCAAATCATTGCACATGAGAACTTACCCTGCATTCCGATGGGCACTTGCGACTCTTTTTGTTTTTTTGTTTTTTTCCTTCTTTTTTTTGCACCTGTGCTGTTCTGAATGTGTTTGTGTGTATTTTAAGCATTTTGTACATTTGGTGTGTGTGTGTGTGTGTGTGTGTGTGTGTGTGTGTGTGTGTGTGTGTGTGTGTGTGTGTGTGTGTGTATGTGCACATGTGCATAACATGGTTAGCAATATGGAGTCCATAAGTGGTAGGGTGACCAGATGTCACAGTTTTCTGGGGACAGTTTCAGTTTTTTTGGTGGCCTGCCCCCAGCTGGAGCAGTCCTCAAAAATTCCCAATTTGTAACTGTATAAACATAGCAACAAATAAAAGACCAGATAATAGAGCAGATGGGCCAACATCTTTTGACCAAAAGAGGGGATTGTCCATTGCTATCTCCTAACCACTTATACCACATGCTCACCTAGTTTTAGAGAACTGCTGTGTACAGTTTAACCAGAAAATGTCAAGTGAGTCCACAACATTCCACAAATGTCTTTTGATGACACAAGGTAACTCATGGCTTCACCCACAGTGGTAGGCTCCTGTATGATTTGAGAAGTAACAACAGTTGCTTAATTCATACCATATTTGGTCACCTTCAGTTTATTTAAAGTACCATAGTAATACCATCATGGTAGATCCATGTTTTTTGGACATTACCACTGTACCATGTACATTATAGGTAGTGCCATGTTAAGTATTACAATTGTAATACTGTAGCATTACAATAGTGATACTACAGTAATGCAACCATTTTGACTTTTTTACTGGAATTCTGTAAAGTTGCTTTGTGACATCAGCAGTAAAAATCGATATATAAATAAATTTTACTTGACTACTGGTAATGATGTTTACTATGGCAGTTGTATTACTCTTGTATTCCCATTGTAGTACCATGATTCACAAAGCCAGCCAAGATGGTTTTACCATGGTAATACCGTCATACACCCATAGTAGTAGAGTCGTATATTTTTGTTACCATTACCATAGTCAAAATACATGAAAATGGAACTAACTAAAAGAAGTTCTCTGCTAACTTTAGCAGTAATTAATCATTGGATAATGTTAGATCCACTCTAATGTGATGTCTTTCTTCGTTTGAGCTTGAGCTGAAGCAAGCAGCGGGGTTCCCAATTAGTGTTCTTGTTGTCAGCGAGCTAGCCATCTAGAGATGATTAATCACCACTGTTAGAGCATAGCGTTTAGCCTGTACTTGAACTACATATGCCACAACTATTCATGGCTGCATTAGCAAGAAGACTTTACAAGCTAGCATACAGGTAATGTCAGGGGCAATCCCTTGGTGGCTCATTAGAGTAAAAATATAGGGCCCAATCTCCTTTGTTAGTCACCTTTTAGTGCTAATTTACAGCTGCTTAGTCTAAAATTCAGTTGTCAGAAGAATGGGATTAGCAGTGCCTTGCATTTATCCAGTCTTATTTGCAGCCTAAATGCTGACATGGCCAGTATTGGCACTGAACATTAAGTGTTCCTCCCTCCCCAGTCCTCTCTGCATTACATTCAAGATGGATGAAGCAAGAGTGTAAGAGTGAGGGCTCATCATGATGGGAAAAGCTCCAGATTGATGACAGCTAGTCAGAAAAGCTGTGATATTGATGCTAGTCAAGCAGATTTAGGGCACTGCAGTTATTTCACCTGAAGATTGATAGTTGTATATGTGCTGGTTTACTGGGGATTGAGAGCTTTATATAGAGGCAAAGGCAGCAACAACAGCATTGGATCATCTGCAACCTTTGAAATCTCACTAAAACACATTGTGGTGAATGTGTATAGAAAATACTGAGAACAGCACTTGTAGGTTAACAGCATTTACACTGAAAAAAATGTTATTTTTTTATAAGGTCATTCAGAGCATATTGATAAACAAATTGACTTTTTTAGAATGAGACAGCCCTGTTGGCTCTTCTGCTGGTGGCATATTAACATAATTCTGCCAAAAACACTTTTTTTTAAAATTTCTAGGTTTTTGCCCATTTTGATCCCCTTTCCAATGTAGTGGTAGCCAATTAGCCCATCCCCTCCGTTAGGCCTCTCCCCATCACTTTACACTGTCCCTGACTCTAGGAGGGTGCAGGCAAGCACAAGCATCCTCCGTTGCATGTGCTGCAGCCACCACCTCTTTTTCGAACCACTGCTGATACACCGTCACTGGGGAGCCTAACACGCTCAGAGGAAGGCACACAGGGTCCCCAGCTCTTGGACCAATCAGTAGACGCCTGAGCCAGCGGACATTGCAATGTGAAAGTGATAGGGAGAGTGACAGCACCATCTACACGCCCAAAGAGAGCACTGCCAATTTTTGCTATCTTGGGCCCCGGCTGTTGATGGCAAACAGCATGACCGGGATTCGAAACTGCCAAAAACACTTATATAACTGTGAGATTTTATCCTAGAAACAAAAAGAAACATACCCTCGAAATGTTAAAGCAGGAGTGCAAAACTCCAGTCCTGGAGGGCTGGTAATCTTTGTTATCTTCCTGATCAAACACACCTGATTCAGCTCAGTAGGTAATGACCAGGTTTAACCGTAGTGTTAGAGCAGAGAAAACACCAAACTGTGCAGAAATCCCTCCAGGACATATCTGCCTTAAACGGTCTGCTTTTCAAATATATAAATAACTTGAATTGAAATATTTTTTTATATATTTGTGAGAGGAGCTTAAATAAGCAGAGACACATAAGCAGAGTCAGACAGCTGTGCATTTTCCCCAACAAAATAACGCTATCTCTCATTCACATGATAATGACATGGTAATTCCGGACATAGCATTGGTGTAATAGCAGCCGGGGAATGAAGAAGTTCATTCTCACTACACCTTCACTATGGCGATTCTACAACATCCCATGAATTTAGTGGTTTCTGAGATACTACCACCCTTTGTGCAATACCCTATTATCATGCCCTTGTGGACATCAGTCAAATCATGTCCTTTGCCCATGGTAATTGTTTGTGCACTGTGCTACAACTGACTAGTGTGTTAAGACTGATAGTTCCTTGTCTTCCATGGTTCTTGAAGGATGGTGGGTCAAATTGAGCCACACTTGAAGCTTGAAGTGCTCTTGGTATGGATCGGGTTTTGACCTTTGCCATAAAGTATGGAAAAAATGCCCATTTTTGGCTTTGTGGGCCAGCATCAGAGTTTTGAATCTGTATGGCAGCTAATGGCAAAGCAGACACAACAGAGGAGTTACAGGACTGAACTTCAGAACACTGAAGACCAGCCAGGGGGGAGTTGTAGGAGTCTTAAAATGATGAAGTACTGAACAAGCACCTGGATGAACTCTCTGCAAGGAAAATATTAAATTCTCCTTTTGTTGTAAAGGAGAAATCAGCAAAACTGAGTAAGCTCTGCAACATGAGTTGAAAATAACAGTTGGTCATCCAGAACTACAGCAACTCTCCATGATTCTGCAGATGTAGTGACCAATGACTTCTCAGAAGAGATGACAAAATCTTGGTGAAGACCAGTACTTCTGAGGATATACAGCAGCTCTTGCTGGGGTTTAATTTCAGGTGATGGATCATCCTCCATGATAAGGCATCAGCTCGACATGACAAGATGCAAGTTAAAACCTGTGTGTCAGACAGTGGGAAAGAAAGGATGAGTTGAGTGTCAACAGCATAACAGTGGTAAGAGGATGGTACTTCAAAAAAGAGAATGAGTGTAGAGTGAAAAAAGAAGAGGACCAAACACCAAGCCTTGTGGGACACCGGTAAAGAATCTGGTGGGAGCAGATGTGGCCCCCTGCCATGTTACCAGGTAAGATCTTTCTACCAGGTATGATGCAATCCAACATCACGCAAAGCTTCCAAAAGTGGTGAGAACAGACAGAAGGATTTTGTGGTTGACTGTTTGAAAATATGCGTAGAGGTCAAGGAGAACAGATGAGAAAATTGCAAAGATCTTGTGTGGATCAGATTATTATATGTCCAGTTTCTCTTTGTAGAAGGATGATTTTGCAACAGTTACTACCACTGAACTTTTAGACAGGAGAGATCAGTAGAAGTAGAGATCTGAATCTTGTGATTTTTTTCCACTTTCTTTCAGCTGGTCTTAGCTGTCTTCATTTGTTATACAGAACATCCATCAGCCATTGGGTAAGTGGAGGGGTTCTTGTTGACCTAAAAGAGTGAGGACAGAGAAGGTTGACTGAAGAGGAGATAGATGAAAGGAACTTGTAGCGGTTTCCAGAAGGAGGGAGGAGAAGAATTCAAGATGTGGAAGAGAAGTTATGATAGTTGAAGCAAGAGAAGAGGGGGAGAAAGAGCGAAGGTTATTGTGAGCAGCGGAGGAATTTGTGTAGGAGGTGTATGCAGGAAAAGCAGGGAGAAAGAGAGTGAAGTATTGAGAGTTATGATCTGAGAAGTCAAGAGGAGTTACTGTCAGATCCAGTGCTGGGACAGCTCTGCTGACAATCAGGTCCAATGTCTTCCCTGCTCTGGGTGTTGGAGTAGAGTGGTTGAAGGTGTGATCAAAAGGTGACAGCGATGGGAGAAGCCATGATGACTGAGTGAGGTCCTAACAGGGAGAACACTCAAGAGAATGTCCAGTTCATCAATGTTATTCCCAAGTGGGCCAGGATGGCGATAGAGAACTATCATGTGGAGTTTCATAGGAAATGACACTGACAGCATGATATTCAAAAGAAGAAATGTCAAGAGTGAAAGAAGCACCATGAACGACAAAGAAGCAAGCCTGTGCCACTACCCCTGCCAATCTCACAGAGAGTGGGAGAAGGCAAAGGCGGCAGACTAGGCAGCTGGAGTTGCAGAGTTATCTCTGAGTGATCCAAGAGTCTGTTAGAGCCAGGAAGTTGAGAGACTAAGCAGATGCAAGAGCCGAGATGAAGTACTGCAGATGTCCCCAGCCACCATTGCCAGAGATTCTGATAGACAAGGCAGGTAGATGAGGCTGTTGGTATTGCAGTTTCTGTTTTGAAGACTTTTTTTTCGCCAATTTTCTCCCCTTCCCAATGTGGTAGTAGCCAATTAACCTATCCCATCCACTCTGGGGCTCTCCCCATCACTTTGCACTTTCCCTGACTTTAGGAGGGTGAAGTCAAGTACAAGCCTCCTCCATTGCGTGTGATACAGCCACCGCCTCTTTTCCAACTACCACTTGATACACCGTCACTGGAGAGCCAACATGCCCGGAGGAAAGCACAGGATTCCCAGCTCTGAATGGACCAATCAGTAGACGCCTGAGCCAGCGGACAATGTAAGAGTGATAGGGAGAGAGAGAGCGCCGTCTACCCGCCCAGAGAGAGCACTGTCAATTTTTGTTCTCTTGGGCCCTGACTGTTCATGGCAAACAGCATGACTGGGATTCGAACTCGCGATCCTCTGGTCATAGTGTCAGCCTGCTGAGTCATTCAGGGCCCAATGTCTCTGTCTTTGACTGTGTCAGAGGTGTGGACATAGATTACACAAGTCCAGTTGATATCTTGAAGACTCAGCAGTCAATAAATCCTCCAACCGCTACAGATGTAAAAGACACTTAATGTGTCTAGAATTGCAGGCTGTTAGCCGCACCCCTGCAATTCTTAGCTAACCCGAAACCACACCAAGCTCTACACTCTTAAAAAAGATGGTTCTTCAAGGGTTCTTGAATAAAGGTTTTATATAGAACCATGAAATTTCAGAGAACCCTTCTTGTGGATAAAGGGTACTTTCCATGGTGAAAGGGTTCTTCAGATTGATGAGGGATGTGTTGAGGATGGTTCTATAAAGTTTTTTAAATGGTTCTATAAGGTTTTTTAAATCATTTTGGACGCTACTATGATGGTGCTTTTTTTTTTGTAAAGGTACAGAGACCTTACTCTCCAACTCCCACCACAATGTATTTATTCTTCTTTATTGATAACAAAATCAAAATTAGGATTGAGGCATAACTTTAGTATCACCTTAAATATGATACATTTCTTTCTGAGTGTATTAAATTCAGAAAATAAATAGAAACTTCACTGAGATGTGATATTTTCATTTGTTCCTTATAGAGCTGAAGATAAGTCTTACCTTAACTTCACAATAATATTTAATTTACCAGGAGTGCACATCATTTTGCATAAAGTTGTGTTTACACATCCAAGTATTCAACATAGACTGTGTTATAACTTCATTTATTTATTTTACTGTCTGTGTCTCTTACCTGTATTTCTTAGATCAGGGGTGCACACACTTTTTCGGCCTGCGACTACTTATTTAATGAGTAATAAGTCAAAATGATCTACCTAATATTAAAATGCAAGACATATTTATTTATAAATATACTGACAATTTATGTGTACAATGTATGCTGGTGTATCTTGAATAACTACATGAACCCATATTACACAATACAACTGTGTACATGTTTTGTCATTAGCCTACTTTACTCTGATGACTTGCACTGAATGGAGTCAGTCAGGGATGCAGAGTCTGGACAGTAGTTGCTGATAACCAGCCTCAAGCAAACCTCCAAATGATCATCAGTCATAGTGGAACCATACTTGGACTTAATGATCTTCATGTGTGAAAAGGCTGACACTGAATAATGCAGTCAAGGCAAACACACTTAAAAATGACAGTAAAAGACTCCTCCACTCCGTATGGAAATGCTCAGTTTTAGGCTTCTTACACAGGCAGAACAAATGTACATGTTAAGAACTGACAGTGACAGGAAAAGACAGACTGCTGGACAACTTGAAAAACACTGTTTACAAGTCCAGATGCTGTTTTATGAAGCGATAGCAGAGACGGCCAATCAAACTTTAGCAAGAAACAGCAGAGCCAATTGAATGAGCTTGTGGGTGGTCTAAAGTGAAACAGGATTTTTAGATTGAGCGGCTTGGAATCCTGTTGGGTCCTAGTGCTCGACCAGTCTCCCTGTATGTCAATCAAGTGAGATATTTTATAGCGAGGATGGATGATAGGCTGATGTCTATTTTTTTAAATGCCATGAGATCTACACATACTACCTTTGTGATCGACCAGAAGATCGCGATCGACGTATTGTGCACCCCTGGCTTAGATCAACTCAAAGGCTCAGTCTGAGGTTTTATTAGTACTGTTACCTTACTCTACAGAGTGCCTGCAGTGGAACTGAAAATGTGCAGACTGCCTGAATCTGTTAGTGTGTGTGTGTGTGTGTGTGTGTGTGGTCATCTCTGGAGTATGATTCAGTAGTCGTGTGTCAGCAAATCTGTCAGAATGGTAGTCGTTTTTGTCTAACCTATTTTCTCTGAGTCCCTGAACTAGCATATCCAAAAGCTCTGCACTTCCTCAGTGCTGACAGCGCTCTCTGTCACTCTCTGCCATCTATCTATCTATCTATCTATCTATCTATCTATCTATCTATCTATCTATCTATCTATCTATCTATCTATCTATCTCTCTATCTATCTATCTATCTATCCGTCTGTCCTTCACTCTTTTTTCATTTTCCCATATTTACTTTCTTCTTCTGCTACAACAATGTGAACTCAGTGAACTTATTCTTTCATTTTTTTTCTCACATCATCTTTCTTTGCCTTCATTTCTTTCTGACTCTCTCTTTCTCTCTCTCTCTTTCTACCACTATATCTGAATCTCTCTCTCAATCTCTATTTTGCTGTTTCTCTCTGTCTCTCACTTTCGCTATTACTCTTTTCCTCTCCAACACCATCTCTCTCTCTCTCTCTCTCTCTCTCTCTCTCTCTTTCTCTTTCTCTCTCTCTCTCTCTCTCTCTCTCTCTCTCTCTCTCTCTCTCTCTCTCTCTCTCTCTCTCTCTCTCTCTCTCTCTCTCTCTCTCTCTGCTGTGTGTTACCATGGAGAAAAGTTCTCAGCTAAGCAAGAGGAGGCTGCCACATCAGCATACACATTCACACAGTCGTGCAATATGTGATGTGTTTCCTTCATTGCTGTCTTAATGTTATTCTTAGCACACACTTAAATTCTGGTGTAGGTATTTTACTCTTGGTTGTGCTGAGGTCTATGGCATTAATTGTCTGTTATACACAGTAAATCCACCAGTGTTAAATCAACACTATTAGAGTTAAATTAACACTGAGGGTGTCAAAATGTAACACTCTCAGTGTTAATTTAACTCTAAGAGTGTTGATTTAACACTGGCAGATTTACTGTGTAGTGTTGTGATCTCCCTGATTAAACACACCTGATTTAGCTCAGCAGGTAATGAGCATCTTTGTTTGTTTATCTATCTATTTATCTGTCTGTCTGTGTTTATCTATCTATCTGTCTGTCTGTCTGTCTGTCTGTCTGTCTGTCTGTCTGTCTAAATCCAGTCACTATTGTAATCTGTAACCGTTACGGTACTATATTAAAGGAACTTTAATGAAGGTTATGTAACTATACTATATAGTTCAATTCATGTAACTTAACATTTAGAAAATGTTTATATAACATTAGCTGACATTCTGGAAACTGCTAGCTGGGGAGTTACCACCCACCTCTGGTTGTAGCCTGGTTTCATAAGTGGTAGCACATGTCTTTTGTTTTTTGTTAGAATTTTACGCAGTGGGGCAGTGTAACACTAAACCCTTGTCTTCTACATGTCTTCTGCTAGAGTACTCCTACATTAAGTGAGACACTGTCGAAAACAAGCCGAAATTCACGCCTCAGTCAAGTTTAATCTCTCCCTCTCTCTCTCTCTCTCTCTCTCTCTCTCTTGATACCCAGGTTTTGGTGGCCTACATTTTGATATTGTTTTTTCTCTCCTCTGTTCTACTACCACACTGTGGCAGGCCGTAGGAAGATGAGATACAGTCTACGCTTAGCTTTTTTTTGAGTGCCATGCTTTCAGAAAGGGACAAAATAGTCCAGAATTCTCCCAATTATGATTTGATCTAATAAAAACATTGAATTTTGGATTAATTTTTCTGTCCTCAATGGCATATAGCCATTGACTACAACTGTCATGCTTATTACATAATCATCTGATCATGATTATTTTAAACAATTGTGTTTTTTTGAGAGACTGACCACAGTTATTCTACACAGTTATTGTCTTTCACAGTCAAATGTTGATTTGGCAACAAACTGAATGTGAATTTTCATCAGTTATGTTGGTGTAGTTGAAAGAAAGGTGGTGCTATTTAATAGCTGGTGCTATTACAGCTTTAGAGGTCAGCGGTATCACTTTTTGTTTGAGATGGAGCTGTGTCTGTGGTCAGTTTGGAGCTACTGAGTATTGACAGAGAGAAAGCAGGACAGCTGGACTGCATTTGCCAAAATCGGTGTTGAGCCAGCATCGTGGTATCCATGGAGAGAGAGTGTTCAAAATCATAGTATCGCTATCATTTCAGTATGGTGGTTGTTCAACAGTGCTTAGGGGAAATGGCCTCATTAAGTTAGGCAATTTTGGGTGTGTGCCGTAATTATGGCAAATTATGAATCACAATTATTTACATGGCTGGTAATCGTGTGAAAAAATGTCATAACTGTCTCACTGCTGATCAGGAATCTATTTCTCCAACCATCTGACCAATGTATGGCTGCACCGTTCCATAGGCTCAGGATGCCAGGCTTTATATGTTCTTACTCGTTCCTCTTTTAAGCAGCATTAAACATTTGGCAATGAGCAAGCCTAAGAATATGAGCCACTTTGGCAAGCGCTAGGCTGCGAAAGCTACATGACCGGATCGGAGTATCTCCAAACAGGGAAGCTTGTGGGGTCCTCCTGGTCAGCAGTTTTAAGTATCTGCTGACAGTGGTCCAAAGAGGAACAAACCACCACCCAGTCACAAGGTGTTGGGCATCCAAGTAAATATATGCCATCTGGACCATCGTTAGGAATATGGTGGCACACCTCATATTTGTGTTTAATGCTGGTTACATGAGGAAAGTGCTTGATGCCCTGAGAGCACTGGTCAGATCTTTTGGTCAGTGTTTTATTTCCATTAAGAGAATCATTTTAGCCAGTACAGACAAGTTCAAGTCCAGACTACTCTTCAGTTCAGACTGAACACAGCAGTGGAGTGACATGAAAGAACTTGGGCTGTTTGAAGACCAGCCAAACAGCTGCATTTTGGACCAGCTGCAGAGGCCTGATGGCTTGTATAGGAAGCCAGGAGCAAGTTGCATTAGTCTTGAGATGACTAGAGACTGGACAAGCATCCTGGGTTAGAAAAGGTCGAATCTATTGAATGTTGAAGAGGAGGAACCTGCACGATGAGTCAAATTTGCAATGTAAGTAGAAAAAGATAACTGGTCGTCCAGGATCACACCAAGGCTTCATGCTTCTTGAGACAAAACGACCATGAAGTTCTCAAACAGGACAGGAAGTTCAAGATGCAAACCAGTGGTTCCAAGAATGAATAGAAGCTCAATCTTGCCAGGGCTGAGCTTCAGGTGGTGGGATGACATTTACAGGTGTCAGCCAAACATGCTGAGATGTGGCTGGATACCTGAGTGTCAGAAGAAGACATCAGTTGAGTATCATTACAATGGTATGAAAATCCATGAGAAGAAATTATTCCACCAAGAAAAATCTTGGTGAAGATTTTGTTCTCAAGTTTTTCCTGTTGTAGTTGTCTGTACCTCATTCCAGGCTCTGCCGTAATAGGTGAACATTTATGCTAATATCTGCTTGGGGGGGAAACTCGGACGCCAGTCCATTTCGTCCATATTTGTAACAGTGTCATGCTTGGGCTGGATGCATCCATGCCACTGGCAGGCCAGGGGCTGCATTGTCATGCCTGGTGGTTTGAATAATAGCGAGGGGCTAGCAGAAGCGCTAGGCGGTGGGATTAGCACAGATTGCTAATCCTTCCTGGGAGGGTTTCTCTGGGTGCCTGACAGCTGTGGGCCTCTGGACATCAGATTTACCTCAGATTACGCTGGAACAAGGCCAACTGGATCCAATCAGGGCATGATGCTCTCTCTCTCTCTCTCTCTCTCTCTCTCTCTCTCTCTCTCTTTCAGTGACTCCCATCCTGTCCTAGAACAAGCTCTGTCTCCCTCATTCATCTAGGGTCAGAACTGAAGGGAAGAACAATCTGTTGGCAATTGGATATTTACTCATTCCTCACTTACTTTTGAAGTTTATTTTTGGAATTCTGTCAGGCAGCACGATGACCCGTTAACCCTGTAAAAGGGTCCCATTCTCCACCAGGATGCTGGCATGTGAGTACAGTTGTTAGTGATACAGAAATCAGCTAGCCTGATTGTTAGCGCTGTCACACTGTTGACGTTTTTAGAGGGAACATATGCTAACACCAGGCTTAACGAATCTCGTCACATTCGTTGTCTTGTCAGAAGCAGATGTGCTCTGCCTAGAGTGTGATTCTTAAGTAAGAATAGTCTACTTTGTTGTCAGAGCCTCAAATAGACACTTTTTGTCAGAGAAACATGCTTTTTGGTGGGGGGTTTTGCAGCAGATATTGGTGCCGGCTTTCATAATCTGTCTACAGTTGATCAGCATTAGGCACTAAGGACAATTGCGATGACATTGGCGTGTCGGCCAACGTTATCACTGGTCTACATACCAACACTACATGAGTGAATATCATAGTACCTGCAATTATTGTGCATAACTTATATCTTAATGTCATATCTAAACCATTTTTAATCAAGACTAAAAATCTAATGTGTCTTATTTTGAGAATATTGCCAGTTTCTAAAAAGATTTGAAACAAATTTTCACTTGATTTTTATTCACTATATTGGCAGTTAATTGTGCTTGTTTCAAGATAAATGATCAATATGGCAAAGTACTGTATACCAATACTGTGAATAAAAACAAGTTAAAAAGGATTTTTTAGTTTTATTGTTATAGTTTTAGATAATACTTTTATTACTTAGAATTTTAATACTTAGAAGCCAATTAACTTCCAATCCAGTGATACACAAGAAAGAAATGTCTACTTTTATCTATCTATCTATCTATCTATCTATCTATCTATCTATCTATCTATCTATCTATCTATCTATCTATCTATCTACCTACTTGTCTACTTTTTGTGTATATATATATATATATATATATATATGTATGTATGTATGTATTTATGTATCATGCTTGAATCCTTTGCAGCAATATTGACAAGGAACATGATAATGTGCTCGTTACTGAACTATTAAAGGCCTTTCTGTACTGGGACATGGCCCAACAGCCTTCATGTCCTGCAATAGGAGTGGATTTACTGACAATCTTGGGTGCTTGTACAAGCCTAAAGTGGGATCAATAGATTGGACCTCGGTGCTTTAAGGCATCTAAAGTGGGATTGATAGATAGGACTTCCATGCTTTTAAAGCCACAAACGCGTGAGGAGGCAGGAGCTGCTTGTTTGATTTAGCATCGACACTAATAGTGTCTGATCAAGCTTGGCTGGCCTCCACATTGAATCCCCACCAGAAAGAGAAAGAGAGTGAGAAGAGCGGAAGATGAGAAATACCGTCCAGGCCAAGGTATTTTCGGAAGCCTCAGTCATCCATCTCATAAATGAACCATCGGAGAGCTCTATTAGAGCTGAAAACGAGTGAAGGAAAAGACGGAGAGGGAGAAATAGGGGATGGGAAAGGCATAATATGTTGATAGATACAATTACTGAATCCTGAATATGACTTAAGGTCAGTTATGTATGAGTGACAGAGTGTCTCTATGAGTTTGGGGCAGAGAGAGAGAGAGAAAGAGAGAATTCTGTGCGAATGATTGCTGTCCTTGTCTTTTGCATGGTAACTCTGTGGTAATGCAGAATAGTTGTTTGACTGTGTTTGTCCTTTATACCAGTTCTTTATTTCCTCTTATAAATAAATAAAACCTCAGTAAATACATAAATAAACCAACTTTCCCATTAGAATTAGCAATTTGACTTTAAAGTAACAAGCTACATGCTACATTTCAAGTAAAGTCCTTTGGGAGCAGTTCTGTACACTTTTGGTTCCCATAAGAACCTCAAAATTGGCAGTTCCTTAAACGAACGGTACTTCCAGAAAACATATTTGCACATTTCTGTCACTTAAACCAGATGTGGTTGATCATTGAAGACAATGGCCAAATGTTGTTTCCTTAGTTTAGAACTGGAACTGTGATGCTAATATCGCTAACCAACGCTAGTCACATAAATAACCCAGCTGTATCTGTCAAAATTAATCAATAAATACATCCAGGTGTTATTCAAGGATTCACAGACTAGTCTGTGTGTTTTAAGACCCAGTCTGGCTTACTGTAAGCTTTAAAAATTAATACATTCATACCAGCACAGGCAGCTACTTCAGACAGTAGCAGGGCTGGTAAAGACCTTGGATATTCAGCACTTCCTGATTCGTTTGTCTAAGATTGCGGACACTGTATTCAGCCACAGTAGTTCTGTTAAAAAATAATAACAAATATGATAAAATAGCAAAATAATAACTTTAATGCTAATGGTGAAAAATATATTGTGTTTAATACATTATTAAATTGTATTTTTTGCTTGGTACACATTTTTTGTTTTACTCACCCATTTGTTGACTCTCCCTATCACTTGTAATGTCCTTGACTCTAGATGGGTGCAGACTATCACAGGCCTTCTCTGATGCATGTGAAGTCAAGCTCCGCCTCTTTTCATACTGCTGCCAATACATTGCCGCTGGGCAGCCAACGCGCTTGGAGGAAAGTGCAGGATCCTCAGTTGTGATGGATCACCTGATACCAGCCAAATTTACTTAGTACTGTTAGGGAGAGAGTGCCATCTTATCTGCCTGTAGAGCACTGCCAAAGTTTTCACTCTCGGGTCCTGAGGCAATCCTCAGATCATAGTGTCGGCGCCTTAGCCACTCAGGGTCCAGCCACCCTGTCATATTGTTGATATGGCTAATGGTAACATTTTGCTATTTTTATTTAGCAAATGAAGGTTTGCAGTTTTTAGTTCGTGCATTAACTGTATAAAAAAAACATTCAGGCAACGGAATCTGGCCCACTTCTGGGCAATCGTTCATTAAGGTAGAGCCAGGTATCTATCCTAGACGTAGCCAGGTTTATGCCGTATCACCATGCTAGCTGGGTAACAATCCTCTCAGTAGCCAATTCAGACAGCAGCAGGGCTGGTCAAAGACTGATCTTGGATCAGATTCCTTTGTATTCATCACTAAAACTGATTCTAGATCAGTATTTCCTGTCTGAGTTGGTAGGAGGAGGCAGTACTCAGCTAAACAAGTTGTTATAAATTTTTATAGTTACTGTACATACTGTATCTTAAACCAAACTGAGACGTATATGAGACCTTAATTAAAATCTGTATACAGTTTGAGTGGGTTAAGGGATGTTTTGATGATGCATTTGATAGAACTACTGGTCTATTTAGACAACGATTGAACATTTGTTAGCAATGCCAGCCTTGCAGCTCCACTTTTATACTAAAGCAGCAAAATTCAACTTATCAGCTACATCTGAGGTAGGTGGAAGAGTGTGTAAATAGAATCTTTGAGTCAATAATCCCTTTGAAGACCAAATAAATACATAAAACAGTTTTCAATGTATGGTTCAATTTTCAAATCAGTGTGAAGAATCAATTTTAAAAAGCTTCCATCTCCTAATATGAGGGTCCTAAATCATGAACTGTAGTAGTGCATCTCCAAAAATTAGAATATTGTGAAACGTTCATTTGTGTTCATAATTTATTTCAAAAATCTTGTATTTTTATAATCATAAGCCTTTTTAGTTTTAATATTGATGCTGTTTGAATAGCAATTTACTACAAAATGAAATATTCTAATAACTTGAGATTGTAGATGTAATGCTGAGCTGAGGTGGGGTGTTGGAGACAGGAGACAGGAGTAATTCCAGTGTAGTTTGTTGCAAACTCGGGTAGACTGGACGTTGGCACAGGAACACAGGATCAACAGGTACAGCTTACAATGACTCACAAAACACAATGATGACAAGGGAAGAATGTATACAGGAAGTAATCAGTGACACACTAGGGAACAGACGTGGACAATGAGGTGACATCACCGGGGGGGTGTGGACAATGACGAAACAAAGACGTGGAGTAGGAGGGTGCGAGGCTCTGACAATGCTGACACTAGATTTCTCATTTTCATGAGCTATAAGTCATACTGATCAACACTAAAACAAAAACGGTTTTTGATATCTCACTTTACATATGTAATGAATCTAAAATATATGATAGTTTAGCTTTTTGATTGAATTTATTAACAGAAATGAACTTTTTCACAATATTCCAATTTTTTGATGAAGAACTGTCCATCCAAGCTGTTTTTAAAGTAAAGACAAGCAGACAAAAGTTTGGAAAATATGTATTTTTTCCACAATTGTACTTTTTTCCCCACACAATTTAATTAATACTTAATTTTATATATTTTTTTAAATATTACAGAAATTAGTTCCCTCTTGCCTACAGTTTTACACACTCAAATATTCAGAAACACAAGACGAGACATTTATTGAGATAAATGTCATTACAGTAAACCACTTATCAGTGGAGAGAAATTAAATATTTATAAATATATCATTTAAATTCAAAGTATCTGTTTTGGAAACATTGGAGACATCAAATTCTCGCAATATGTATTTGTCTTAGAAACATTTTTTTAATTTACTACATCTACATCTGTAGTTATGAAAAATGCATATTCAGGTAGTGTGGTCCAAACCTTTGACTAGTAATGTGCTGTACACTCAGATGTATGTGTCTTCAGTGCCTTTTCTCTGTATCACTTGGCAGGTGATGTGGGTATGCAACCTGTGCAGAAAGCAGCAGGAGATCCTCACTAAGTCTGGGGAATGGTTCTCGTCGGGGCCGAGGGGCAGGCCGCTGAGTCTGGGCGCTCCTGTGCCCGGCCCTGAGGCCGAGGCAGACAGGAAGTTGCGTTCCAGGTCTCAGGCCGCCTCCAGCTCTAACCTCTCTGTCACCGACAACCAGACGGTCAGCACGGGGCCTACTGACCGGCCCAGGGGAGCGGACACCATGCCAGCTTCAAGAACCCGGAGTGAACCGCCACGAGAGAAGTATGTCTGCTAGTGCTACAATGTTTCTGTAGCAGTTTCTTCACTGCAAAGCCTTAAATCTAGAGAAAATAGCAAATATTTCTCATTTACATTGTTGTCAGAGTCAGTGCTTGTCTTGGCTAGAGTTGCAAATGTACATTTGGATCCATCCATCTGGCTGCTCTTCTTATTTTACCTTCCACTGCTCCAGCATCACTGTCTTCTGAAGTGAACTGTTTCTTACATAATGTGTCCAAAATAAGAGATCTTCAGTTTTGGGCTCATTCACTCAGTTGGTTATCTGAGCTTCTAGTGAAAGGTGAGCTTTTGATTTACTTGATTGCTATTCAAGATTCTCTCAAAATTCATCACCATCACCAAAGACATGGTGACATCAATATTCTCCCTGTCCCGCTTTTTTATTGTTCAGTTTTCACGTCCTTAAAGAAGCAGAGAGAAGACCATTGACTGGACAATTCTAATCAGTTTGAAAAGGGAAATCTGAAGATCTTTGCCCTGCTAGGTCTCCAAAGCCCAGTTCAGCCAAAATCTTACATCAAAAATGACATGTGCTGTTTCTTCCCTTGCCTTAATTTGAATACTGATTTATATAAAGACACATAAATATGACTTTAGATAGTGGGCACCGAGTGGCTCAGCAGGCTAAGATGCTGACACTATGACCAGAGCATCACGAGTTTGAATCACGGTCATGCTGTTTGCCATCAACAGCCGGGGCTCAAGACAGCAAAAATTGGCAGTGCTCTCTCTGGGCAGGTAGATGGCGCTCTCTCGCTCTCTCTCCTCATCACTTTCACACCACAATGTCTGCTAGCTCAGGCGTCTACTGATTGGTCCATTTGGAGCTGGGAATCCTGCGCTCTCCTCCGAACGCATTGGCTCCCCAGTGACGGTGTATCAGCGGTAGTTGGAATAGAGGTGGTGGCCGCATCACATGCAGGCATGCTTGTGCATGTCTTCACCCTCCTAGAGCCAGGAACATTACAAAAGTGCAGTGCAAATGGAAAGAGGCAGAAGTGGATGATATGGGTTTGGCAAATAGAAATTAAGTTATGTAAAAATATATGACTTTAGATATAGCCCAATTAAAACGATGACACATATAAGATAGAACATCTGTGTATCACTGCTGAATGCTTTAGCACATTTGCATCTTAAGAACTTACACTCATCGTATTTGTCAGTCAGACGTGTGAGGAAATCACACAGACCCATTTTCTACATGCTGAATGTGGTCTGCTGCTTTTGTTTGTAATCCCTTTAAAAAAATGAAATGGAAAAAATAATGTTGCCCTCACTTTGACTGAAAAAAGCTGGGTCAGAAGATTTATAATCAGAAGGGCTTTGATTTGTGATTTCAAAGTACATCATGTTATGCTTAAGCACATATTCTCAGGTCCAGTTCTGTCAGGATAGCACTGAGTATTACCCTGTATTAGTCTGCAGATGATTGTACCACAGATACCACAGATTTTGCTTGAAATATAGCTTTCTGTGTTTTGGAGTGATAAAATAGACCTGACATGAAGGTGCATTTAGATGGTCCTCGTAAACTAAGCAAACATTGTCATGTAGTCAGATTGTATCCACCAGTTGTTTGTGTCAAATGTTCATCGGCACATGATAAAGTTAGACATATCCATTGCAATAGACCAAAGCCAACATGACTTTCTGTGTTCATGTAGTATCAGAAGTTTGGAAATTTATTAACATAACAAACTTAAAACAGACTGTGGCTAAACAAACATGAACTGGTAGACATTCAGAACACTGCAATGACTTGAAGACATATAACAAGGTTGACGTGAAGTGATGGATGAGGACTGTGACACAGAGGGACAGCCTTATAGAAACAATAATTAACATGAAATGAGACGGCAGGGCTGTGAACGGACAAGACTCAGGTGCTTACAATGAGACATGCCATGATGGGGCTGGGGGTGGAGCCAAGACACAGACAAGACACATGAAAAACATAAACATAAGCACATGGCAACAAGCATGCGGAGAAACATGTGGACCAAGAGAGTGACAGAAAAGGCAGAGACAGGGACAGAGATGAGGCATGAGGGTCACAGTGCTTTCTTTCCTAAGTATTATTTTAGAAGATCTGTGCTGTATTTGTATTTTTCAGTAACACTTTACAGTTATGTCTATTAACAGATTGCATTAAGCAATATTACATGGTAAAGTATTGTCTCAACTAAAGATCAATTAATGATTTGGACCAGTTTATGAATATTAACATGTCTCAGCATCTGAGATTACATGGGCTAAGCTCTAAACAAGCATTTATTGAGGATATTCATGTACAGCTCAAATTTACATGAAATAAAAGTCTTTATTTATTGATCCGCCAATAAGAACCTTAGTTAATAAAGTCAGGTTTTAGCCCTTAATGGCTGAAAAAGATGTGAGGTTTTCTGATAGATCTAACAGTTACCACTGTTTGTGACCCTAATTGTGAAATGGGACCTGTTTTTGAAATACAAAATACTATCCTAGTATAAGTAAAAAGTGTCTTTTTAACGTTTACATTTTCATTTTGGCCATTTTGAACATGTTAAACACAACAAAATTAACTTTTTTACTTTTATCCACTTTAAAATTATAGACCATTTCTGACTTCCACTTTGTTCTTATGTTTTTCTTAATTTTTTCTCTGGACAAAGCAAATGTGCCATCTTCACTCCTGTCTCTTTCTGATCATCAGGAAAAGGCCAGTGTCCCTTCATGAACAGAATGGCAAGGTGATTGGACGAGGTGAGAGGAGGCCGGGGCCAGGCAGACTCCCAGCACAGACTTCAGAGGACCGTGCTCCAGGAGAAAGACGGGATAGTAGACGTCTGGAGAAAGGTCATTCACACGAATATGACCATACCGATGGTGATCCTGCCCACACTGACCAGCGGCGTAGGCAGGAAGAAGAAGAGCGGGAGCGTCAGCGGCGAGAGGAAGAGTACCAGACACGTTATCGTAGTGACCCCAACTTGGCCCGATACCCCGTTAAGCCTCAGAAAGAGGAGCAGGAAATGCGGATGCATGCCAAAGTGTCCAAAATGCGCCAGGAGCGTCACCATAGTGACCTGGCCATCAACGAGGTGGGGCTGGCTCAAGAAGGGGGCGAGGCCCCAGGCAACCGTCTAAGTAGGAGGGTGCCGGCAAATGAGGATCGCAAGTCACTTTTAGAAAACCACCGAGCATACTCTGTAGACAGGACCGTGGGGGGTGGTGGTAGTGGAGGACCTCTTCAAAAACAGGGTCATAGTGGTCCTCGTATGGGCCCTGGGGGCCCTCCAGACCTCAGGGATGGACAGGACTGGAGCATCAAGGACCACCTGGAGCCTGTGTCAGCGGCTTTACTGCACAAAACAAAGCGGGAGAAGGCTGCGGAAAGCTTCCGAAAGGATTCCTCTCTCAGCTCGGACCAGTCGGAATGTCTCCGGCCCCCTCCACCCAGGGCGTACCGGCCCAAACGAGGCCTCAACAAAAGACAGATGTCTATTAGCAGCTCAGAAGAGGAGGGAGGGTCCACCCCAGAGTACACCAGTTGTGAAGATGTGGAGATTGAGAGTGTCAGTGAGAAAGGTAGGGATTATTTTACTTTTTCTTCTGAAAACTGAGGTCCAGGCTGCTCTAATGCTATATTTAGTAGACTCAGGTATAGATTAAGTATGCCAAGCACAACTTATATTGTTCTTGATAAATTGGTAGTAATGTTTGGCAAATTATTAGATTTGTCTAATTTCAACATTTTTCTGATTTTTTAATTGCTCCGAGTTAAAACCATTTCTGTGGTTGTGCCACTTAAATTTCACAAAGAAAAATAACAGAATTATTTGTCCATTGCACCCTGTGACAAATATTATTTATTTGGAAAATTCCCTCCTTTTTTAGGGCAGCAGATTTGGGAATTAGGTCAGTGGCTCGCTCATGTAATGCAGTCCAGTAACAGACAGACTCTCATTCACCCTGGCATGCAGGGTATTCCCAGGTCTTTGTGGCCAAAACCATGGCATATTCACCTTTGAGTAAGCCATGGCAGGCTGGATGCCATTATTCTTTGGGGTCACTCCATCCATCTTAATTTGCAGTTCACACTTGGTGCTCTGTCCCTGTTTTTTTTTTTTTTCCCTGTTAAGCCAGATTTAAGATTGACCGCTAATGGCTAGTGAGTCAAGTACAATTACCCAACTTAGTTCCCTAAAGAGAAGAGAAACTAATACAGATATTTAATGTCTACCTGCTTTGTTCCTTGTTTGTGGCATGATGCTGTTGGAGTTTTTTTACTTTGACCAGTGATTAAAAGATAAAAACAGGCTTACGCATAGCATTATAGATACAATCATTCCAACAAAAACAAATGCTATTTCATATTTGGACGTTGAAAAACATTCCAGCTTGTTGAGTAAAGCCCCGCCCTAAGTCTCAAAGAAAACTCACAATGTAGTAGCAGTATGTTAGCAGTAACAGTATGTTAGCAGTAGCAGTATGTTAGCATAAAGCAAGAACTGTTAGCAAGATATGTAATGTTAGCTAGGCAGCTCATAGCAAGCAGATTAGCTATTGTTAATCTGTGTCCTTAGTTACCCTTTTCCATAAAGCTATCCTTCAGCTAGCATGGGCTTTAAATCCTGCTACAGCATGATGGGAGGATTATGTGGGCAGTGCTAAAGGTCTTGCTAGAAGTTTTGCTAATGTCACCTACTGAACTATTAGTCTTCGTATCATTTTTTCATGGCATCACTTATTTACATGCAAAGGTCCAAGCTGATCCTAGAATTGTGCTCAGAGCTAGCAGTGCTAGCAAGAAAAGTCATCTGTTGTTTAGCCAAAGAATGTATCCATAGCTAGTTAAAAATATAAATTTTATTGAGCTAAGATTCTGCTCTGTCACAAAAAAAAAAGACATTTCATAAGTATAAATATACGTATGACATTTTAATATGTCTAAGATTAGACCAACTGGTCTAGACTTAGCATTGCAATGAACTCTCTCTCCTGATTTGCTAATGCCAGTCATATTGCCTGCAGATGTGACTGCACTGTTGCCAACTCCTCAGAAAGGAAAGTAGCTATTGGCTGACCTAAAAAATCACCTAATTTACATAATTGGTAATTTGCATATTTGCATGTTTGGAGAGACAAAAAAGTGAGGAATAAACACCCTAAATTCATTAATGGCAGCTTGGTTTGGGTGGAACTATTATAAGGCTTTGAGTTGTCATGTGTTTCTTTATATCACATAGTTTCACGTAGAAATCAGCCTCACAATACAGACAATATGCGTGTGTATAGAGAGGCACACACAGTGAACGAAGTGAATAACTGACTGAGGCTGTATGAGTCAAATGCAGTGATTTATTCTGGTGTGACAATGAAGAAATGCATTTACATCCCGTTCTGTAAGGCAGGGCGGGATCAGCATCATTCATTTGCAGTGTGGACGTGGAGCAGGTCTCCTCTCCTTCTCTTTACTCGGACTGCAACAGGGAGTCTGTGCGAGGCTACTGTGAGACTAACCGCCTGTCCATGCTTAGAGACGAGGGAGGGGCTCACGGAGTACCGGCTGCTAGCTGGGGACAGTAACTGCAGAACGATTGGTGCTTTCACATGGAGTCTCCAAAAGTCTCCAACAACACTGGGAAAAGTCATTAGATTTGGTGCTAGTCACCTTTTAAAATAGAAGTCGCTAGAGGGGTCTGAAAACTCACTAAATATAGCGACAAAATCGCTAAGTTGGCAATAGTGTGTGACTGGTTTAATTCTGTAAGGCGCTGTCCAGCCATGCAGCTTTCTGAGTGGTTTGTATGTTTTCCAAGCTTCTCCATTGGTGGCGCTACAGCTGATAGGTGGTGGGGCCTAATCCTCTGTGGTCCCCTCACGCTGAATCTCTGTGTGTTTAACCAGGTTAATCTCGAAGCCTGTCACTGTTGCATGGTGAATATCCTCTCTGCAATTTAATATTTATTACAGCTGTTATGTATTGTATACCACAGCCTCAGTGGCACATTGGGCACATTGGGTAGTGCAACAACATACGTTTTTTTACTTTCCTTACATTCCTTGGAGAATTGGTTCTATTCCTGGCTGTCACAGGTATTTATTTTTTTGTTTTTTTAAATATTTTTTCACATGTAATACCTGCAGCTCTCCTATCTGCATTTGAGGGGTCCTTTCTAGGTTCTTTCCAGCTCTAGGTGTTTCAATCATATGGCAGCAATTGAGGGAGAGTTTCCCCCACTCTCTACCTAGATTGCAGGCTGCCATGTTACACATTGAAATTTAACAAAAATCAAGAAAAGATGCCCCTCAATCAGTTTTTGTTCTGTTACCAGGTGCAAGGGTTGTTTCTACAGCCTGAATGGTTTTCTGGAGAGCAGACCAGGGAGCTTATAAATGATGCTTAGGTTGTTACTCGATTTCAGTTTTTGGCTGTTCTGCTGTACTCACCTGTTGAAGCTTGCCAACCAAAATGGCAATGGGGCCTTTTTATGTAATCGAATACTATGAATATGTATATTCAAATATTTTAGAAAGGTAAGAAATGAGATTTTAAGAGATATGAGAATTTTTAACTTGCACCCCCACCAATACCACCAGTACATTAGGTCCCCATCTACCCAAACCCATGTTGACTTCTTGGCTAGATGTCTAAGCACAGAGTGCATAGTGAGTTTGTATATGTGGATGTGATGTGTCTATGATGGTGAGATGCATGAACAATGCAGCTGTGCTACTGGCTGTTCAGCAGCCTGGTGGTCTGGAGGAAGAAGCTGTCCTAGAACCAATTTGTTTCTGGACTCTCTGCTTCTGCAGCTTAGCAGCTGGGAGAACAGAACAGTGGTTTGGATGGGTGGAGTCCTTTAAAATCCTTCTGGTCTTTGTTATGTACCACCCCTGTTAACAGTACATGTACCGCATGCCTACGTAACAGTGAGGTGCAGGACATGTGTGGAGGTTTTGCATGCACCTTGAAGGTCCAGACTACAAGACACTATGAGTCCTTTGCAGAATGTTTATATGTAGTGAGATAGGTCATTGAGTTTTGAACCCGTCTTACAGGGAAATTCTGCTACATATAGTACATATTAATATATTTTTTATGACTTATATTTTATGACTCACTGCACTAATGGAAAGCAACTGTGGCCTCCTTTACATTGCATAAGTTATAAGTCTCAGTATCTAACTTCTATTCTGCTACTTGCTTTTTATTCTTTCTCTAAAGGTGACTGGGATTGCCATCCTCTAGACCCCACTGTATGGCATGTAAGTTTTTATTTATTATATTCACATTAAAGAAAGAACCTGGATTGGTTAATAATGTCAGTATTTGTGTTTGTTTACTAAAGAAGTATACTGTACATACCTTTGTGATAAATAGTTACACAGAGTGTCTCATTTGCTTCTTTACCCAAACAGTCATAAATAACTTTAATACAAATGAAGATCTGGGGATGAAATTTGTAGTAAATATACCTCAGTCTGTGTGAAAAAGACTGATGTTACTACATGTGCTAAAATGGTCTGCATGGAGATTTTTTGACATCTTTTTTTTCATTGTATCTTCTGAATCAAGTTTGTTATCCAGTACATTTACTCCATGAACACTTCCTCCTGTACTGTGCACTGATACATTATACACGGATCACTGCACAATTCTCAGGGTGATATCACTAGTGTCCTGTGCTGTGTCCATGAGGAGAACTGAAGACTTTAATGTCTCACTACAGTGGCAGGTGACTGATGGAAAAGGCTGGGCAGGTGCCGGCCTCCACTCCTACAGCCGCGGAGTATATTAGTCATAAGAAATGAACACCCGTCTACCAGCACTTTAATACATATCAGTTTTTTTTTCACACAGACTGAGGTATATTTAGTAACCATTTCATCACCAAATGTTCATTAGTATTAAAGTTATTCACAGGGTAAAAAAAGCAAAAGGGACACCTTGTAGCTTGTTCATGATGAGAAATTACCATAAGAAAATTACTGTTTATTATTTAAAATACATAGCTTTTTTGTCATTTTGTTTTAAATGATTTGTTATATAAACTGTAGTCAGCCAGACACATTGTGAGGCATTTTTTTCCTTAAGGTAGTATTACTACTTTTACTACTTTAGCAAAATTTCCAAAAAATTAAAACATTGTAAAAAAATTAATTTGTGTTCATAAATTAAGGTAAACTGTCATATATTTTTCATTCAGTAACATAAAGTGACATATTTCAAGCTTTTTTGATTATATAGTTTGAATAGTAATTTATTAAAATTTGAAATAAAATATTCTAGTAATTTAATCTGATTTCTGATTTTCATGAACTATAAGACCAAACAGTAAAATAAAAAGGCTTGAAATGGCACGTTACATGTATTGAATATAAAATATGACAGTTTGACTTTTAGAATGAACTTGACAATGTACTTTTTCACAATATTGATTTTTCTAGATGCGCTAGTAGATCTGAGAGACAGTATTTTTAACAAACACTAGAACTCAGTAGTCACCTAAAATAACCCAAATGGTTTCCTTAAAAATTATATCAACACACACCACAATCAAACCGCATCCAGATCTTAATTATGGTCTCACAGATGTGGATGTGGTTTAAAACACATTTTGTCTTACTGTGAGTTAAAAATAAAAGGCCAAAACTTGTGTAGCTGAATGCTGCATTCATCATCTTAGTCAGCCAACGTGGAGTAGGAAGTGTTGATCTAGAATCAGTTTTACTGACCATAACTAACATAAATGTAAAAAAAAAATGATGCAAGATCATCCTTTTTTCAGCCCTGGTGCTGCCTGAAATGTCTTCCAGTTTCAGTTTTGTTACTTTTTATGCCAAACTTATCAAAACATTTTAGTAAGTTTCATAAATAAATTGAGAGTAAGTAAATTCCATTTTCCAAGTGAAAATAAGCAAATTCATCCTCTACCTCACATTTACTGCTTATCTACTGAACTTAATACATTGAAGAAACTTAAAATATTGATATGTTTCATATCATTTTTGTTTTTCCCCAATGTCATAATACAACACATAATACACACACCAAAAAACAAACACATTTAAATAACTAAAATAATTAAATTAAAATGTATTTGCAACATTATTTTTTTTAAGTTGGGATGCTGTGCGAAATGTGAATGAAATCAGACTGCATTTGTGTGTAAACATTAAAATTTTATATTTAATTTGAAATACTATAAAGAATAAAGTAAAAAAAAATTAGACAGGGACAACAAAAGTATTGAAAGTATACTGAAAACACATCTGGTAGAACATCTCACAATTAATTTGGCTAACTGGCAACAGGTCAGAAATATGAGTATAAAGTCCTTTGGGCATCTGTGGCCTGGTGGTGTGGGATCTGGTCTGTTACTCGAAGGTTTCCAGTTTGAACCCCAGGCAGGTTATGACTGAAGTGCCCTTGAGCAAGACGCGTGAAAGTGTGAACCAAGGCGTGTGTATTTGTTAGCTTGTATATATTTGGTCCTGTTAGTTTTGTGGTCACTGCACTTTTGTGAGCGCAACAAAGATGTATCTTTGTATAATACAAAGTGCAGTGGTAACCCTACTTATGAGTTTAATCCGTGCAGGAGCTGAGCTCGTTAGCTGGTTTGCTTGTTAGCTGGATGCATTTTCCCCATAAGAATACATGTAAAACTGATTAATCCGTGTCAGCCGGCCAATATACAGTATACTTTAATATGTTAAATAATGTGTTTATATGGGTTTTTTAAAACATAAACAAGACAACGATGGTGCTCGTGTAGGCTGGCAGCTAAGGAGAGTGAGACCGACGGTGCTCGTGTAGGCTGGCGGCTAAGGAGGACAGGAGGACGGGCGTACGTGCATGGCATGGTTACACTTATCATATGAAAAGTAAAAGTAAAAGTAAAACTTTCTTGTTCACTACCTTTTGCTTTCTTTGTGTCACTTGCACTAGCACTTTCACTTTCACTGGACAGTGGTCAAAGGTAATGACTGACCTTTTCTTCTACGCTAGCATCTAGGGGATGCTATGACCACCGCGCCCCTAGCGGTTGGCATACTTGAACTAATTTAGGCTACTCGTTACTTGGAATTTTACTCGTTACATGGAACATAAATATTCCAAGATCTCGACTCGTTACCTGGAATACTCATTAGTGGGGATGCTTGTAAGTAGGGGTACCACTGTATAATAATATTTTTCCTTTGCCCCTTATTTTGGTTTGGACCAAACTGAAAACTCCCAAAATTCTGGACCAAACATTGTAGGTGTGAAACCACCTTAAGTCACTCTGGATAAGAGCGTCTCCTAAATGCCTCAAATGCTAATGTAAATTCAGATGTGGTGTTCATCATTCCGGGTCAATAGCACAAAAATGTAAGAATAACATTTCTCAAAATAAAATAGCAAAAAACTTGGAGATTTCATCATCTGTGGTACATAACATCACTGGAGATATCTCTGTATGCAAGCAGCAAGGCCTCTCAGGTGATTCTGTAGTGGAAATCACTGCATGAGCTCAGGAACACTTTTGAAAACCATCGTCTGTGAACACAGTTCTTCACTGCAGGTTAAAACTCTACCACACAAAGAATAAACCATATATAAACCAGAACTTGAAAGATGTTCAGTCCAGACCTGCCACCCAATGAATCCAATATCAAGCAACAATGGAAAACATTTCAATTCCAGAACTTCAGCAGTTTCCAAAAGCAATACAGGTGATGTAACGTAGCGGCAAACATGCACCTGTTTCAACATTCTGGTACTATTTTCAACTGAAAACAAGGTTTAAGTGTTTGCGCATCATTGCACAGATTGATACTAGCACAGATGATTTACATATTGCACAGTGTGTCGACTTTTTTTGCAATAAAATGAGTTGAAAAATGCCACATTTAAGTTTGTAGAGGATGTGTTAACACTGGCCTAGATTATTTTCACTAGTTCATTCAAATCCATCCAAGACCCTTCTGGTTCATCTGTGGTTGGTCACAGCAGTGCTAGAGGACCTACACAAACAGACTTACTGCATTCAGATGTGTGCATCATTTCCACTAGTGGTCAAAAATGTAGACACATCTTCTGGACATTGTGTTTTCATGATGTAAAAATGTTCTGCATTGTAGATTAATACTAAACTCATGTAAACTATGAATAAATACATATGTAATGAATTAGTAAATAAACAAGTAAACAAACCAGAATATGTTTATATTTTACAAAGTAGGCACCTCTTGTTTAGATGCAGCTTTCTTGGCATTTTCTCAGTCAGCTTTATGAGG
>BRDA01066290.1:2200-12724 GCA_036984385.1 Crenuchus spilurus | reverse complement strand
TTATTAAATATTAGTAATAATGTAACATACATGCATCTTCATACATATTCATATATTATTGTCTTTGTTTTCTATACAAATATAAAAGAATAATCAATTAAACTCATGTTATTAAACCTAATGATGAACATATTAAAGTACAGACATTCATTCCTGACTAATTACAAGAATTTATTTTGGGAAATAGTTCAGTTACTAATTGGTTAATGATGGTCAATTAATTAATTGGTCAAATGATTAATTTTGTTTGGTTTCGGTCAAAAATGTAAGTAATTGGGACTAACATCAACCAGTATTATGAGTGAACTAAGTCAGGCTCTACCAAAGACTGTCACTGTGCCTGGGAAGAGAGAGACTGTCCTGAGATGAGGCTGATTGACAGCTATGATGGGACACAGCTCAGAGCTCAGGGAGTACACAGCCAAGCGGCATTACGGCTCCACTCAAGGACAAGCAAGCCTAACATATAAACCAAGAGAGCATTTCTGCACTCAAGCACCCTCTCATTACTGTACCTCGTGCTGCACTCCAATCACCCTTTGAAGTGCTTTGAGGTACTTCAGCCCATGAAAACGAGCATCGTTAATCCACTTGTTAATTAACAGTGGGTGTCTGAAGTGCCCCTTTTCTCCTTGCAAGACTCCCAGGCCTGAAAGCAGTCTGATATCAAAAGGACTGCCTTCGTTCTTCCAGCCGATACAGCCGGGCACTAGTGCTGACTGAGCCAACTTTTAACAATCGTCTCACATTCGAGTTCGCCGCACCCCGAATCAAACGAGTATGTGCCGAACCGCTTGATTTTATTCGGCGGAGAAATTTTAGAACATGTTCCATGATCATTAAAGGGGAGACAAAAATAAGCACCTTGATTTGTTCCATTAGAGCTGCGTCGGCATATGCTTCTTGTGTGAGGGATACAGTGCCTACAGTATAATTCCTGCCTCAATGTGATTAAAGCATATTTCCTTCCTTGAACCAAATGAATACACACTGACGGATTTAAAAAAAAGCCTTTCAGGTTTGAGGGGAGCTTAAAAGGCAAAAAAGAAAGCGAGAGGAGGGTTAGGAGGAGATGGGTGGGCCAGCTCACGGTTGTCCTCCTCGTTTCTTCTCTCCCTCTCCACCTCTGACGAATGTATTCCCTCCTTCTACTGCAAACAGGAAGTGGATCTGAAAATGAGAATCTCTCCCTCGCTCTGTCTCGCTCTCCCTCCCCTCCCTCCAAGCCCTGAGGGTCCTAGCCGAGCTGAGGCAGTCGCCCACCCCCCTTCGCCCCCCCACTGTGCCAACAACTCTCCTTTTCAGTTCAATTAATGAGCCATAAATAACCCAATGAAGGTGTCAACAAAGACCGCAATTTATCACAGCTTTCACCATTACACTTCATAAGAAGAGAATGCGTCTTCGCTGCCCCACTCTTCAGAGGATCCAGAGGAAAAAAAGGAATAAAAAAAGAGGGAAAGATTTATTCCTGGCCGACCACTCCAACCTAAAATTATTCTTGAGCTGGAACCCTCACAGGTGCGGCGATTTGACAAATAAGCAGGGAATCGCAGGCTGGGCTCCTTTGTTAGGAATATAAGAGATGGAGTGGCAATAAATTTGGCTAAGAGCGAGAAACAACACACTCGCTAGGTTCCTGCGGGGCTGCCAGGGAGCTCCGTATCCTCTCTCAGCCTGTGATCCGTCTGGGTTGTAGATCATCGAGGCAGCTTTGGGCCCTTGGAAAAAAAAATCATAAAAATATGCGCACAAACAAGTGGGGGCTCTCTGCGAGTCTATGGAAGCCTGACTTAAGCAGCCAGGAAGAATTGCTTCATCAGTGTGTCCCATAAATGTCACTTTGAGTCAGCGATGACTCAAGACGAAACATCTCATAAGAAAAGAGATAAAAAACAAACCTGATTCTGATTCAATGGCAGCATTCCTTTAAGTGAAACTGAAGCCAGCTTGCTAGCATAGTGCTCAGGAAAAAGAAGAAGAAGAAGAAGAAGAAGAAGAAAACTCATTGAATAATATATGACAGCTTGGGTTTTGAATCCGACATTAAAAGTGATGACGTGAGTACAAACTCAGCTTCGCTTCATCTCCAGGCCCTCAAATCAAAACCTCAGGCTTAAAAGTAATGTTAAACAGCCTCTCTTCTCACTGAGATCATTTGCTAAAGGAGGGGTGGGGGGGATTGGGATAAGCAATAGCTGAATACATCTGAATATAACCATTTTTCAGCCTGCAAGCTAAGCCGGAACTGGAGTCGCTGTGAAATCCCGCTAAACCAATTAATGGGTCCTGTTAACCCACTCATCTTTGGAGAAGAATTGTCTCTCCCAATAATGCGGCAACACCTCCCCTCACCAGTAGAAAAAAAGCAAAAAAAAAAAACTACAGCAGCCCACACACACTAGCAGCCGACAAAGGAAAGCCGATTGGCGTTTGGATCTGAGCATCATGAACACACACTTGTGTGGTGTGTTGCGGATCTTGTGTAACATCCCCGACACTAGCCCTTTGTCTCATGTTCAGTCCCCATATCTCCAAGGCGCTCTGCACAAGATGCTTTCAAGTCGGATGAATGCATCATCTGAATGTTTCTCATACTGACTCAAACAGACCACTTAAAGACCACAATGGGATATGGCATGGTGGAACTGGCCCCTAAGGCTACCTTTAGAACAGGCTTACGTAGCAGATCAATACTGTGGCTTATATTCGTTTACTGCACAGCAACAGGAATATGGGCATCCATACATTACTGCTGTTCAATCAGATGGGGCCTGAGGATACAGCTAGTAGCCCCTGGTCTGCTATTGCTGATCTGTAACCGACCAAATCTTAACCTTAACCATCATTAGAGAAGCCGTCTCAGGCCAGGACAGTCAGTACCAGCACCCAGCCAGAGAGGCTAGATAAGTGACATTTCGCAAAATCAAGCTGACATTTTCTCTTATCGTGTGCGAGACAGTGGCGTGGTGAGAGCTGGCTTGTCAGTCAGTAGCAGACAGGCCTCACACCTTATCAGGAGGAACGAGTGTATGCCGAGGACAGGCTGGAGCTGAGCATGGCCCGGGCTTAGCAGAGGCATGCTGGACTGAAACTGGGCTGGGAATGCCTGGACCCAGTCGAGAGCTGGAAGATGAAAGATGGAAGATGGGGCTCCAAACTGGAGCGAGATGAAACTTAAGACTCTAAAATCTGGCAGATTCAAGATCAAGGGTCTTGAAATCAGATGACAAACCTTGAAATGTTGTTTCAGATGCTTGATGTGACTATAGTTCACCAGAGGAAATGTTGGTAGAGAATAAGAGAGATTTTCTATTTAGATTAGATTCAATTATCAGGAGGGCATCGTTACATCATCTTCTCTGTGTTGAAACTCCGGACAGCAGGCGTTGTGAGGCTTTTTGGGCACAAATCGCTGAGTCATGACAGTATGACCATAGTTCATTTGTACCTGTGACTGTGATCATAATCACTCCTTTAATAATCCAGCATTATTCTTCTGTAATAAGCCGTAATCTTGTCTTTCTTATGGGTTTCTATTAGATGTATATAATGCTTTCCAAGCTAGTGTATGGAGTGAAAGCTCTTCAATCCAGAACAAATAGTTTTTGGTTTTGGATTTCTGATAGATCTGCACATTAAAAAATACTAACTCTGTGACCCCGCCCCCTTTTTTGAATGACAGATAAGTGAGAAGTCGAGTGGAAAGAAGTTATGAGTATTCTGAAAAATTGGGAGGTGCCACGGTGGTGCTGGCAGTGAAGTTTCCATCACAAGGGGTAGGGAGAATGGAGGGGTTTATATAGAGTAAAAATGAATAAGAGGTGGAGTTATGTCCGCTCCCAAACTTCTGTTATCACATCATTTTTCAAACTCGAGACAGCATCTGCCTTGTAAATCACTAAGATTTGCTTACAGACGGGACTAAAACGATCAGACAAGCTCTAAACTAAAAAATACAGGCATGGTGCATCTATTCATAAATAAAATCACAGGGGATCTCCTGTGAAAGACAAAATTACCCCAGAAATCCATGTAAATTTAATCCAATCTGGCTTTTGCGAGGTGTAAACTGAAAAGCAAGATCTAGTATCATCCCCCATCTTTGGACCGTAAGTCCAGAGACTGGGGATGACAGTAACAAGTCAAATGATTCTCTGCTTACCCTGACTTATTGGTATAGATGTCTGATTATGTATGTCTCACTCAATATACCTGTCATTCAGTAACTCAACCTCTAACTTATACTCATCTGAACTTCATCTACCATCTATCAGCCTGACAGCATCCTTGATTACCTCCTTTCACACTACTGAGTGTAATGAGCACGGGGGTTGAGGGTGAAGTAGGAGGAGTCAGGATGCAGCGGTGGGGTCTTAACAAATGAGATTTTATTTATACAACTACACACTGGCTGAAAACAAAACAACGCTATGGCAGAACTGAAATGGACGTACACACATTCACGAACATTAACAACATTCACTAACATAATGACATTCAAAGCTTAAATAACAAATGTAATCAAAGGGGAAAGAACAAGCAGGGCTGTGCGATTAGACGAGACAGGATGACGTGACGAGGGTGGGGACATAGAGACATGATGTAAATCTAAACAAACAGCACATGGCAATAAGGCACGTGGGGAAAGAAAACACAAGCATGAGGACTGCAGCAGGGGCAGCCGTGGTGGGGGGCAAAACTGGGGTTATTTTGTTAGCACTTTATTTAGCATGTTTATCTTTATTGTGCATAATATCAGATGAATATTCTATTAAAAAAATCCATGGTTAACTAAAAAAATGTCTACAATTGTTTATGTTTGGCTTGTCTTTGCACATTTCTCACTGTGAGATGATTTTGTACATTGTACTCATGAATCTAATGCCATTTCTGTATCTATTAATAGTAATAATGTACCCGTCCTCCACCACAGTGGTGCATGAGACTGGGCTCAGAGCTGCTGACAGTGGTGCTGTGTGTCATAGGGGACAGACTTGTGAGGAAGGCAGAGGGGGTTAAGCGTGGTCTCCACCCATCTCCAGGCCCACGTTCCACAGCAATCCTCAGACGCACAGCGGAAAATTAAAAATTTAAAGGCCGTAATGACAGAGTTCATTAAATTGCGATTCTGAATAAAAATGTGGCGTACATAAATAAGGAAATAATAAAGCCTCAGAGCAGACAGGACTGAGGCAGTTGAAGGAGCAGTGGGAAAGTCTCAAAAAGAGCATTGTTCATCTCTCAGACAGGCAGAGAGAGAGAATGTGATGTGGGAATCTGGCCAATAAGGAAGTCAGTCAAAGTGGCGAAAATAACGCTGAACAAGCAGAAAGGACAAGCAGGTGTCTCCTCAGCTCCACACCTTGTCAGGACTGTAATTCAATTTCTTAAATCCACAAGAGTCTGTCACTAGAATCAAGACAGTATGTGCAAAGAGCCAGGAAGAGTCTCCAGCGTGTCTGACAAAGTGTCTTTCTGGTCGTGTGGTGTTGGCGTGTAGACTCCTTACAAGGCCATGAGATCCACGTATTCATTCATATTTTCATCTCTGTCTTAATGAAGACTAAACCAACACATATCAGGGACCATATTCAACAAATAAAGACTACCAGAAGCACGGCAGGCTCAGTGGACTAAGGTGTTGTCACTATGACCTCAGGATCACAAGTTTGAATCCCAATCATGCTGCTTGCCGTAGCCCGAGAGAGCAAAATTGGCCGTGCTCTGTCTTGACGGGAAAGATGACACTCTAATTAATGTCGGCTCAGATGTCTGTCAGGCAATCTATCAGAACTGAGGATGCTGTGTTTTCCTCCAAGTGCGTTGGCTGCATGGCAACAGTTTAAAAGAGGCGGAGCTTAACTTCACATGCATCGGAAGAGGCCTGTGTTAGTCTGCACCCTCCTAGAATCAAAGAAAGACAACGAATGGGCGGGTAGATTGGCTACCAAAACACATTGGGGAGGAAATCAGTGTAAAAAAAAAACCAGAAGCATCACAAGCACAGCATCATTTCAACATATGGATTCATCGCCGACTCCCCACTCATCTATGACCCTGCTATGCTCTTCTTCTTACAGGCTTACACAATACCAGACTGTATGGTTCTTTCCTTTGCATAACTATAGCTGAGCTCCCATCCATCCATTGAACCATCCGGTGCTTTTTGAGTCGTCTTTTTCTGACATCAACACCATCCTTCAACACGCTCTTCTGAATGACAAGCATTTGACTGAAGTACAAATTTCCACTGACGCATCTCTCCTCACAACGCCAGCCACTGCACTGATGTGTTTAATCAGATCACTATCACCAGAATTTGCTGAATCTGTGTGGTAACGCTGAGAAGATTGGACAGTGCAGGAGGCGTTGCTTGTTTGTTGGATGAGGATTTGAGGGGGAGAGGCTTTTTTCGTAAGGGAGCTGAAGAGATGGCGAAGGCTTGACTCACAGCATCAGATCCTTTCTAATCCAGGCTGAGTCACAGCAACAATGCTAACACAAAGGCTTCCTCTGCCTGCTTACCTCATTAGCGGGCACATGTTCAAAGTCAGCACTCTGTCAAGAATCCTGAAGGATGACTGACAAAGATGCAGCAGATGTCACTTGATTATTAAATTCGTATCGTGCAATTAGAGTTCAGTAGTGACATTGTTAGGAAAAGTAGACGGAGATTATATTTGTCATCATTTCTTCCTTGAGATCCATTTGTGACATTTTGGTGTGTTTATGTTACAACAACAGAAGTGGTGCCCTCATTGATGTTTGGGGGCCCCACGTGCAGTGCATGCCGGCCCTGTGTAGTCCATCTGTACCTCTGTACACTTTATTCACCCTGTTCTTCAATGATCAGGACCCCCATAGAGTAGGTGAATTACATAGTGACACTGATGTTGTGGTGGTGTGTTAGAGTGGATCAGGCACAACAGAGTGTTTTTAAACACCTCAGTGTCACTACTGCACCAAAACTATCCAGCCAACAGCATCCTGTGAGCACCAATGAAGGACTACAGGACCAACACAAACTGTGCAGAGCTAGTAGATGTGTCTAATAGATACTAACATAGTGTTTAAAGTCTCCAGCAGCTCTGTTGTGCCTGATCCAGTTGTACCAGCTCTGCACACTCTAACACACCATCACCACATCAGTGTCACTACACTGTGCTGAGTAAGATCACTGAAGAACAGGATGAACAAAGTATACAAAGAAACAGATGTACTACAGTCTGTACAGAGTGCACCAGTACGCTCAGTGGTGCTGATATTATGACTGTAGATACAAGGTATGTGTACCTAATGAATTGGCCAGTGAGTGTAAATTTGTTGGTTTTTATGACATCAAGTCATTTTCAGTCAGTTTCCACATACACAGTAAATATGTCAGAGTTAAATCAACACTATTAGAGTTAAATTAACACTGAGGGTGTCAAAATTTAACACTCCCAGTGTTGATTTAACTCTAATAGTGTTGATTTAACACTGGCAGATTTACTGTGTATGAGCCATATGGCCAAGGAGAGCATGATGGTTTAATAATGTTAATAAAATGTATATATTATATCAAAGTCTTTCATTTTAAAATGGGAACCGCTTTCTGTGATTTGGATCAGATTTTCTTAATACATTTGGAGCAAAAAAACATGTTTGTTTACGTTAAGCCGTGTTGTTTCACGCTCCTCTGTTTTCTTCTTGTGGTTTCTGTATCAGAGCTCTACACACTTGTAGCTCCGCTGAGCTGATGGATGACTTAACAAGATATATAAATTATATAACAGCGGGTAAACTCAATACACTCATTAGTTTCCCGTGCTTTTTATTTCTCCCCTGGAGAAGCTAATTGATGCTTCCCCCTCTTCCGTCTCTTTCTTCTCTCTTTCTTTCTCACTCTCTCTCTCTCTCTCGTTCTCTCTCAGCTGAGGCGTAGAGCACAGTTTACTGCCAACCCAGCACCAAATACTAAACACATGCATACAAACACACAACCCACGTCAACATCATCTGCCAGCTGACGCACACAGGCGCACTGTTAATAATCACCCTCCCTCCTTCTACTATTTCATCACTCTCTTTCACTCTTTCAATTTAAAACTGAAGTCATACATCTTCCTTGATGTAAATGTAATTAATACAGCATTAAAGACGAGAAGAGAAGAGAAACTAGAAGACAAGCAAAGAAATAAGAAGAGGAGAGAAAAAAGAAAAGAAAAGATGTGAATAGAAGAGAAACTAAGAGAAGAGGAGAGAATAGATGATAAGAAAACAAAAGAAATGAAGATGAGAAGAGAAATGAGGAGAAACTAAAAGATGTGAAGAGGAGAGGAAAGAAGAGAAGACAAGAGAAATGAGAAGAGAATCTAAACGGTGTGAAGAGAAGAGAAGCTAAAAGATGAGAAGATGAGAAGAAAAACAATAAAAGATGAGAAGAGAAACAAAAGATGAGAAGAGAAGCAAAAGATGAGAAAAGAAATGAGAAGAGAAACTAAAATATGTGAAGAGAAGAGAATAAAAAAGAAGGGAAAGGAAACTAAGAGAAGTGAAGAGAAGACAATATATGAGAAATGAAAAGATGAGAAGATAAATGAGAGGAGAAACTAAATAATGTGAAGAGAAGTTAAAAGATGAGAAGAGAAGATAAGAGAAATGAAAAGATGAGAAGAAATGAGAAAAGAAATGTAAAATTTAAATACGTGAAGAGAAGAGATGAGAAGAGAAGAGAAGAGAAGAAAAGAGACGAGACAAGATGAGAAGAGAAGAGAAGAGAAGAGAAGAGAAGAGAAGAGAAGAGAAGAGAAGAGAAGAGAAGAGAAGAGACAAGAAGAGAATAGTCTCCTCTGAGAAAGGGCAACAAACACTTCAGATTCAGATGAATGTAATTTCCTGTGTCTGAAAATGCTTGGAAATACTTGAGTGTGGGTGTGTTGCAGGAATATCAGGAATTTCCCAGAACTGCAGCACCAATCCTGACAATAATTTCATATGTAACAAAATATAATAATACAAATGTACAGCACTCAAACACGTAGAACATATTTACAGACACACAGAGCAAATTGTCAAGAAACATTCCGTTTCTATTGAGCTTGTAAAAATATAATACAAAGACTTGGAAGCATCCAGTTAAAAGATGCTTTCTTTGATTTTTATTTATTTGCACAAACTCAGCTAATAAAAACATATAAATTTCTGTTTGTTGTGATGCATGATTGATGCAGAATAATAACTGTGGAAAATAACTGTGGTCAGATTAAATAATTGCAAGCCTCTCACATCCCAAAGAGCTTCAAGATGAAATAGGACAATGATTTGCTGCTAAAGTGACTGAACAATTATTCCACTTAATGAAAAGAAGAATAAAACAAAAAGACAGAAAATAGTGGTTCTGTAGGCCTGGCAGAGCAGTACCAGAGCAAATACTCAGCATATGATATCTATGGGGTCAGAGCATTTTGGAAGTGGCCAGGCTTGTGAGGTATTTCCAGTCAACAAGGGGCAGCATCTACCAAAAGTGGCCTCCAAATTCCCCAGATCTCAATTTGACCCAGTATCTGTGAGATGTGCTGGAACATCTTGGTACCAGATACCAAAAGACTCCTTCAGAGGTCCTGAAGAGTCCATGCCTCAGTGGATTGGAGCTGTTTTAGTGGCACATGGAAGACAGCCATAATAAGGCATACTGACCTTATTAACAAGTAGGTTACAGTGATATAGCTTATTTGTATATGTTACAATCTTTATGAAGCCAATAACACATGGTCTTCTGAAGTACAGGATCTTTTTCTATTCAGGGACCAAGCTGCTACACAGTCTTATGTGGTTGATGCAATATAAATTTAAATATAACTATAAACCGCTTATATGAAAAAATTAGGAGAGAATGGAAAATATTTCATGCTTTGTTTTCATTTTAATTGTTAATATATGTCCATGTCTGCATGTCAGGGCTGGTACACAAAAAAAAGTTAGGACAGGGTCCATTTAGGGCTCGTAATGATGTGAAAACAACAAAGTTGGGCAGTAGATCTCCAGTTTGCCAACAAAAGATTTGCTTTTTTCCATGTTCAATGCATAATATAATAAAAAAAATAATAATTTTTAAATTTAAAAAATCATTTTTCATTATTTTTAATAACTATTTTTTAAATAATGTATTTTACAGTTTTTATTATTTGTATTAGAACTTTTATTTCACTCATTTTAATTAACTTGACCAGATTTCTTTTCCTTTTTTGTTCTTACCCTTTCATTAACTTTTACATTTTAGCTACAACGTAATTTGTTTTATATTTTCTATTGTTTTGTATGTGTTTCTATTTTTGTTATTTTATACATATTTTATACTTTTTTGAGTTATTATGTCATGTCATGTCACACACCGTCATCGCTTCGTGATGGTAGGCTGCACAGATGAGTCACTTCTCTCCAATGCCATCTGTCTCTGGTTGCTTGTAAAGATGTTCGTTGGTCTCTGTCTACCGTAACCTCTCTTCACTGAGTAGACACGTCGGATGGTAGTGCTTCGCT
>BRDA01066282.1:0-27522 GCA_036984385.1 Crenuchus spilurus | reverse complement strand
CAAAATTTTAATAATAATAATAATAATAATAATAATAATAATATTAATAATAAATTAATACATTAATAATAATAATAATAATAATAATAAAAATAATAATAAAACCTGGAATAAGGCAACAAAAATAAGTTCATATTGATTTTGTTCATTTTAAAGCCCACAAAGCTATTGTTGTCATTTAAAAGGTGGAATAATGGCACCGCTGGTACAAACATTCAAGCAGCTCGGTTTCGTTTGATTGCTTGTGACTGTCCATCTTTCTCTTATTCACATTCCAGAGGATTTCAGTGGGATTCAGATCTGAATTTGGGATGAACATTTGGTCTCTTTCATTTTTTCTTGAGCTGTGTATGTTTCCTCCCTGTTCCACAAAGTCTTGTATTATAGAGTATGGAGAGGTGATCAATTATAAATATTATTCAGATATCTAAGATTTATTAGCAGTTGGTTATTTGGATAATAAGGCAGAGCTTTGGCTCTTTGGAGAGATACTGTAGGAAAACCTTTAGGGAACCTCTCAATAAAGAACAAAGTTCATAAATGAGGTTAAAAAAACATTTCATCCTGCAACCGATGTAAAGGTTCTATTATTAGACACTTATGATGAAGTATGTGTATCCAAGCCAGTAACTATGTAGGGACCTTTTGCAACATCCTGCAGCATGTTTTTAAATGTTTCTTAGAACATTTAATTTGTAAATGAGATGTGCACCTGTAAAGAACGTTTCTAACATTTAGAGAACTTTCACATGATGTAAAGTGGTTCTCATGAAGAACTGGCTTCAGCTTCAGCTGACTATGGTACTTTATAGTAAGGGCTACAAGGAGGTTACAGGTTTCACCTGCAGCCCTAATCAACCTCACCTGATCCATCTAATTATTGCATTGATTATCTGAGCAAGGTGTGTTTGATTTTGCTTGGAGGTGAAACCTGTAACCATGGAAAAGGATCATGGAACTACCATCATGGCATTGTCCTAAAACCCTTGTTCTGTAAAAGCTGTGGTAAAAATGTGCCAATGATAAAAGTGTAAAGGTTCTGTAGCATCCAAACAACCATATGTCCCAGCCAACATCCATTTAGGATGTTTTATCATTTAGGAGGGTAGAAATCTGTTGGGCAATATTTTTAAACTATTAGTAGGTCAACGTTTTCCAAACCTTTCTGTCCAAACCTGCTAATTAGCCCTGCAGTTGGGAGTGCCTTGTATTAAAAAAGCCTGCTGGGATGCAAAGCACCATCTGTCTATGAGCTTGGGGAGCGATAGTCAAGACACAGTGAGATCTACCATAACTATTTTCATTAAGTCATATTACATTATTTCAGACAGCTACAATTCGTCCTCCAAATGACGACGCGCCGGCTCGCCGGGGATTATGAAAACAAACTACATTTACAAAACAAATTAGCATTAATCCAGCTAGTCACAATTGATTTCACCTCAGGAGAGTTGAATGTCAGTGCAGATTTGATTCAGCAAGCTCCACCAGTGGCGGAGTGTTTTCAGAAGTACGGTGCAGCCGTACATACTCAATTAAGTCCATCTGAATGTACCTTTCAAACGGCCAAGCAGCCGATGCAAACTCATCATACTGAGCATAACCTACACAGTGCATACCAAACAGAGCTGCTCAATACCAAACAACCTAATTGCATTCCTTTCAGAGAACATGTAAGCAATTACTGTACACGTTCCCCACAAAGTGTTCTACTGATAAGGTAATGTGTGCTAGTTGCCTGGCGGATGAAAAGATAAACATAAGCATGATATGTGAATGTTCCCATGATGGGATCTGAATCACTTTATGCAAAATGCATTAAAAGCACTATTCACACAAATGTCTGTAAATGAATTATTTCAGTTACACTGAGCGAGGATGCTTGTGTCAGCACTTTCACTGAGCACAGTGTTTGGTCAACAAAATATACAACTTTACTGTATTACTGAGGTTTTAAAAAAAGAAAATGGCATTTGGTGTAACTCCACCTGAGCCAAATGGAGGCCACGGTACAAATTATACAGCAGCTAGAACCCGTAAACAAAGAGGGGCAGAGAAACAACAGCATGTCAAAAGATGCTTTCAGGGTCATATTTCTCATGTGTGGGATATTTTGTGGTCAGCGAGGTTACAAAATCATCACTGAAAACAAAAAAGGCTTTTCAACAAAACATTACAGCACTTAATGCACTGTGAGAGGGATTGGCTCCTATCCTGTGGGGTGTGTAGGAGTCTGATGTGTCTGAAACTGGAAAGAAAAAACATTTCAGGCACCAGCGCTCACCACCCGGTCCGGTGTCCTCCCAAACTGAAATCTCCTGACTGTCCTGACACTTCTGCACTGCTCTGGTCACTTCAGTGCCAACCATATGAAAACACATACGGTACATAGTGACCGAGAGTGGAAGCAAGCAGTGGCAAGTTTATACATATTTCATAATGTTACCATCCAGCACAACTTATGTGATGAGATTTAGCTCAACCAAAGCCCATCGAGCAATATAAAAAAAAGTAAAAAGGACACAATGTCAAATCTACGCTTTCAGCACTAGGCTGCTGTTTACACACTCACTGCTGTGCAGGGTTGAACATATTAAGTCAGTTCATTTATGACTGCAGTGCAACAAAAAAAAATGGCCGTCCCACTTATTTGCATGAAAGGAGAGCTGCACGCAGACAAAAGCAGGAGATTATGTCCAAAAATAATGTATTTGTTCTTAAATTCTAAGGTAGAGGCTCACCACTTAATCCTGGTCAGGGTCCTGAGTGCCACTACCCCTTCACTGGGTGTGGCATTACACTAATTTAATTGTATCCAGGACAGGGTGCCAATCCAATTCTGGGCACACATTCAAACATTCACACCTGGACAACTTAAAATATCCAGTTCACCTGAGCTTTTGGACTGTAAGAGAAAACTCTCCGGTTTCACAGATAAAAAAAACATGGAAACTCCACCCACATGGGGACTTGAACCCAAAACCTCAGTGCTGAGAGGTGAGTGTGCTGACCAGTACATCCAAACTTTTGATCTGTATATAAACACACTGTCTGGATAATAATAAATAGTTACACATTATGAAGTGTGATCGTAATCTACTGATGTTGACAGTCACTAAGTGAAGAAAACCTTAGTGTGAGTGTTATTAATGGAGAATGGACGGCTGTAATACACTTTTCATTTACATACATTTGCTAGAAAACCTGCAGATGGTGTCACGTCTAGGGCTAGCTTATCATTATTGTTCTTTTTCTTCACACCCTCCATATTCAAAGCAGTCGCTTCTAAATCCAATTCAGAATGCAATTGATTTGTTAAGTGGGCTTATGAGGCACACCTGGCCTCCCCTCTCGCCTTGTTTAGACATTGTGTTGAGCAACAATACGGCTAGGCAGTCATAGCCCACTAACCACGGCTAATAATGGCCCAGATGGTGACCACCATGGCTGGGGTTGCACTGTAATTACAAGCAGAATACAAAAACACACGATAAAAAAACACAGTCACTCACTCTTTTCCCCCTCCATTCTGGCCTTGGATGACCCACAAGTGCTCTGCCATGCACGATGGGACCATGCAGCTCTAATAGCCCACCTGTCCGGCTAAGCGACCCCTCCCAGCCAGACCCGGGGCTTTGACGGCCTGCCATGCGGTAAAACACCGGCGCTGGCTGGCTTTCTCTGCTCAGGACCTTCATTAGCAAAGTCTGAAGAGTTGTTTTGAAAGTCAGAGAGTTCCTGGAAGGCTTGTGCTGAGGGACTGGTGGCTGGAGGCGCAAATGGAGTGGAGCTGTAAGACAAATGTCCTGGGACGGGGGCTTACAAGACCAGCAGGTCTGAGAGACAAGGGGGCCATTGGCAGCCAGGCTGAGGCTGAGAATGGTCTCGGCCCACCCACGCAAGGGCACGATCCCATGTGGGTGATGGCATTTGAGTAACAAGGTCTCAAATCAACAGGCAGCAGTGCTGTAGGCCCACGTCTGCGGCTTTGTGAAGGTCTTTGCTGTTGTTTTTCAGCAGCAAAGGGTCACTAAGCATTTCCAAACAGCTAATTACTCAAATTAAAGCCTTCAAACATGACCGAACACAAAGATCACACACCAGCAGTGATTTCTTTTTCTTTCTCTTTCTCTTTTTTGGAGCTCACGCCATGTGAGATGGTGAGTGATCTCTAAAACAATTCCTCTGAGGCATATCTTTAATTACCTTACATTACAAATGACACGTACCCCTAAAAAAGACCAGGCTTAGTGTACTATTGTATTATTTCTGCCTGGTTGCTGATTGAAATGCAAAAACTTCTTTTTAAATTGTAAACTTCCCATTAAACCACACACTCATAAGTAGAACAGCACATATTTTATGATGATCATTATTATTTGAAGTTATTATAACATATTCATGATACTATAATTTTTGGTGATGCACTAATATGTAAAGCAATATGCCTTTTACATTTTTGTGTACAATTCTAAGAGTGCTATATGTGCCTCCACAATGCTGATTTATATATAATAATAATAATAATAATAATAATAATAATAATAATAATAATAATAATAATAATAATAATAATTATTATTATTATTATTATTATTATTATTATTATGTCTTTGATTAATTAAGAAGCTAGTTATAAAATAAATAAAAAATATAATAATAATAATAATAATAATAATAATAATTATTATTATTATTATTATTATTATTATTATTATTATTATTATTATTATTATAAATAATATTTAGTTATAAAAATAAAATATTAAAATTTCCATGTATAATATATACAAAACTTTGTGCTAATCATGAAAAAAATAATGATGTAACTGGGCTGGAAAAAGGTACTTTTTTTGCCCTCCAAGGTAGGTACAACATTAAGGTCCAGATGTGTAGCTTAAAGGTTCAGAAAGTGCCAGATTTGAATATTCATGACTGACATTTTGTAAACTGTAAAATAAATGTGAAAGTCATGGTGAGTGGAGCCAATACAACGTCGAATAAATGAACAACAACAGATTCTGACACAATTATGTTCCCAAACTAATGGCACTGAAGTAGCGAATGTGACAGGAAACACAGTGAGCGTTTATCCTGAAATTGTAGGAATGTATAGAACAACAACAATAATAACTCTCTTTCACAGATAAAAGACTAAAATAATCTGACTGAGTCACAAGAAAAAGGGTGACTGTATGAACCTGAGGGAAGGAAGAGAAACAGTGCCGTTCTTTGTGTAGGCCTATTCCGTGAATGCAATTACCATAAATAAGAGAACTCGTGACTTTAATGTACCATATCGCTCTGAGAAGAACTTCACAGGCTGGAATTAGCTTCCCTGGCCAATCCGTCCCCCGCAAACATGTCACAGGATACTCCTCACGCGTTCAGAGGGAGGAATGAGTGGATCTGCCAAGACTTTGAAATATCATGAGCAGACACTTCACACTAGTAGCAGTATGTTTTTCGAGGATGACATTCGCAATAAAGTGAGGGACATCAAGCAGAAAATTAGCTGGCCCCGTCCAACCCAAAGTCAACGACCTCTTCTGCATATTAGCAGCCTCGGAGCAGAAGATTAGTGTGGCCTAGGCTTGTCCTGAGGATTTTTCCTCATCTAATTCACTTTATCTTCATATTTGTGGAACTTTTTGTGATGAAACAAAGTAATCTTCTCAACATTTTGATCTGTTGTAATTCTGGCTTTGCGCAGGCCTTAAAAAAGCGCTAAGCACTACATAAACATTACGGTGATGCCACGCACTGCTGAACTAAAAACTCAGCTGTGGAAAAACAATAATTGTGAGGATTACCTGCACAATGTCACAGAGAAACACTGCAGCCGTAATGCAGTCAAAGTGGATCCACGGACGACTCGGCAAACAGAATTCTACACTTCCTGGCTTGTTTGATAGATGCTAGTTTGCCAAATTGGATTTAGATATGTTCTCTATCTAAGGTGCTACAGATGCCCATTTGCATCAGAGTTCAATGAGGAGGCAACAGCATTCCAGGATGAGAGATGCCTTGACAATAGCACTCTGAAACGGCTTTGTGTCGTGCTTTATACACTCAGACACTGTACAGACACCTTTTCATAAGCGTCAGGTTTTGCACAAGCAAAAGGACAAAGCAGATGGAAAAGGTTAGAAGTTTAAATTAACCTTCTGCAGCCTTTGGCCTCCTTTTAATACTGGATGCAGTCTGATTGACACACTGACAGAGGAGACAATGTGCATGTCTGTAGTGAGTCCAAATGCTCCCTCTCACAGCAAGGCAAAGCATAATGCATATTTTTTAGTTTTTTCATGATTTTTGTGTAGAAATCTGTGTAAAACTTTTCTCAAACTGAAGGTCCTACACTAGCATATAAAAAGAGAATCAGGCATGTTATTACAAATATTTCATCATTTGAGATTCTGCAGTTCTGATTTTCATGAGCTATAAGCCAAACTGACCAAGACAAGTTTTATTATTATTATTATTATTATTATTATTATTATTATTATTATTGTTATTATTATTATTGTTATTCTTATTATTGTTGTTGTTGTTGTTATTATTATTATTGTTATTATTATTATTATTATTATTATTATTATTATTATTATTATTGTATTATTATCATTATGTATGTGATACTGGATGTGAGCTAAACATAATGAAGTTACACAAAAACATCACTTAACATTAATTTTTACATTAATAATTAATTTTTTGAGTAAAAATCTTTAATAAAGTCAGTTTACAGTGGAATAATGGGACAGTCATAGCACTTAGACAAAGGCCGGAAATCTTTTCAGGTAAAAAAAAAATAGAAATTTTCTACTATTTTAGTTTTTATTTGCAGAATTTAACATATTGTGGTAAAATGTGGCCTGTGCAAAAATGAGACATTTTATGTTACTTTTATGCTAATTCATGTTTAAAAATCTCCAAATGTATAATTTCAACAGTGTCCTACATTTAAGCCTCAATACATTAACAAATCCAGGGGTCCACATTTCTTTGCCCGGGGCCTCAATATCTGTCCCTGAATGAGAATTTTACCACTCTTACAATTTGTAGATGAAAGAACATTACCAACATCATGTTAAGTAAAATCAGCACAGAGCTGTCCCCGAAAGAGTTTAAACAAAATGCAATCTAATACTACAACCTGCAGGGCTGAAATATTAACACATCATACATCTTGCTGAATTTTATTTCGGTTTCAAAATAACTTATTGATACAGTATCTTATTTTCAGCTCATGTTGACATAGGCCTGGGGGTATTAAATTATTCATAGAGTGATAGCAACCAATAAACATACCTTCTTGTTAGAATCCAGGTGGCACATCATTCCCATCCCTCATTGCTGATTTATTTCCCATAAGCACTGCTACAGATCCTGGCACAAGTACACTTAAATATGCTGATTTAATACACTGGAGCATTTTATGCCATGGATGGTCTGAAGCTAAAGAACATCCGTCCTTTACTTTCAATTACAAACTTCAATAATGAATGAAAAACACAAGCAAAGAGCTCAACAGACACAGTCACCTCTACAGGAGTGCCTTAGGAGGGCCATAATCATCCGAGAACCTTTGTTCACTCACTAAATAGCCTGGTTAACCTCATTGCCAGACTGTCTGAGTCTCTAACAATGTCTCCCTACCATTAAATGCAATGGTGCACATTAAATTAGCACTGCATTAATGAGTGGTCATTGATCTGGTTTTACATAAGCCATCTTATCTCACTTCTATACTTTGGTTCATCCAAACATCTTCAGTGAAGCACGGTTTCTATGGAGGGATCATGTGTAGGATGCTATTTTTTATATTTTATCCTTTTATGTGCTTGGAAGGAAAGTTTATTATCATTTCATTTAAAAAAATGCTTAAATCTTTTGGCATCAAAGATGTAAGACAAATTGAAAATGTTTTCGCCTCCAGTACCACCCGCTGTTTTGAAATACATCAATAATTTTGTAGTTACACAATAATGTCATTAACTGTCACAATTAGATCTGATTTATAATCCTATGCAGAGGCTCGTCAGCCAATTAAGGCATTGACTACGCTTATCAAAGAATCAGTTTGTGGTATGCAAAGATCTGCATCTAATTTGAATATATTCTGCATGCTGATTTGCTATATTTGGGTTTTGTGGGGGCTTTGCCTCTGGGCGTAGGAGAAAAACAAAGAGCATGAGTAAGTTTGTGCCAATTTAAAAAGTAGCTTGTCTCTACAACATGGAGGGAAAGCAGGCAAACGATCCTGAATAGCTTCATTCAGTTGGAAAAGAAAGAGAGCTAGAAAGACTTCTGACAGCGAAGGTGAGTCGCCAGGATAGTAAACAACATCTCAAGAACTCAAACGTATGGACGGGTGCTAGACAGTGATGCAGCAAACACAAGCAAAACTGAATCACTCTGAAAATACTGAGATAAAATGTCATTTTAAACATTCCATAAGTACACGGATTAAAGGGTGAATTAAAACAAAAGTCTGTTCTTTCTGAATGAGCAGTGAAGGCAGTGCAGTGAAAAACAAGATGATGTTTGGAGGAATAAACAAGCATCAGTATGAGTAAGATATGCTTGTGTTGCATCTTTCTTTTTACTGGAGTTTTAAAGACCTCGGTTAATTATGGCTTATGTTTGAGAAGACAAATAACAGCTGAACTGAAGTTCTGTCAAAAACATGTTTACTAGGAAAATCAGGCCTCGAAGCTGTATTAAAGTACTTGTCATTGATTTTGCTCTTTTGTTAGATGTTTCAGTTTATTGCAAATATGGCAAATAGTACAGTTATTTATCTAATTGTATTCTAATAGTGAGATGTTATATTGAACTCTAAATGTAGTGCTATGTTACCTCAAAAAATGGACCCAAATAGTTAAATCTGATACTAATTAGACACCATAAAAGAGTAGAAAATGATTGGTTAATGCTTGGTATGATCAGTTAAAAACTGTCTGTTATCGCTAAATAAAGTCTTCTAGTTCTGTTGATACAGAAATAAGATAAAGCTATAATTTACATCACCTGTTCATAAAGTTCTAATGAAGAGCATTCAGCACTTGTATCAACAGACATGTATGAGCTAATTATTTAGGAGTAATTTTATAGAACTAATAATAAAAATTAATAAATGTCAAATTATGGTGCACTCGCCAAGATCCCCAAAATAACATTGAACTAAATCAGAAGTCACACCTAAAATTTATGATGGATGTCCCCACATCACAGCCTAATGTTTAATGTTAGATATAATGGCTAACATTACAGACTTAAACCTGTTTTCAGATGTGCTGATATATTGTGAAAAAAAAACACTAAACATTTCTAGTCAAGACTTTTGTGCTCAGAACTGAATAAACAGAGGTGTTTGCTACACACCGCTCATTACAGTTTTCAGACATTGTATGTGCTTTTATTTCTAAAGCTTAACTAATGTGAGATGACACTGTGTTTTACTCATTCAGTGGTTCCTAGAATTATTTTTTTATTTGAATGCGTCATTTGGTGGGAAAAAATATGCAGCTGTTTGACTCGCTCGGAGAAGTGTGTCTCTGCTTATTTAAGCTCCTTTTTTGGGCCTTTCTGAACTTTCTGAACACAAGCTAAGCTAATTTTAGCATTACAAGAAACGTAATTGTTCTACCTTAGTTAGCACTGCTTAATGTTTATCATCTGTGGTTGTTTGAGTGATGGTTTAGTATGTATTGGTTATTGAACTTAAAATATAAAAAAGTACAGCTTTCCTTTGTTTAGCATTTAGCAGTCAGAGTTAGCTTGTGGCAATGACAGTGTTAAGATCTGTTTTTAACTCATATTCTGAAATATGACTTGTTTTGCACACTTACTAATTGCATAAAATTAAATCTTGCCAACTAGCTTGTATTTTGATGAGCTGTTGTGAAAAGTTTTTAATGATTATTACTTTGATTTTAAAGTTTTAGGGTAAACATTAATAGATTTATTTATGCAATTAATAAAAAAATGGAGATAAGTTAAGTGAAGTGGCACTAACAGTCATGTTTGGTGCCTACACGGTTTAAATCTTAAGCAGCTAATTAGCTAGCTTTTTGCAAAAGCATAATTACTGTCAGGAGGCCTTAAACATTCAAGGTTAGCAAGTCTAAGTTTATTCCCATCCACAGAGCAAATCAGCAGGATATAAAGGGAAAAAATGAAAGCCACCAGGATCAACTACCAGTTATGAAAGTCAATAGTAATCTGTGTACATGCTAAACTCTGCTAAACCTTTATCATTTAGCAGTTTGCCTGGGTCCTTTCACTTTTCTACAGGAGGGTTTAGAGTGGTTAGGTAGTCAAGTGTGATCATTTGTTAGCTAATGAAGCATGCAATACACAGCTAATCAAACAAGCAGTAACCACAAAGTGTGTAGAGTCTACTGAATAGCCTGAAATGATACCAGTATGCGTTATAGAGGATTACCTAAATTGCCTGCACAGGTGGAATAATGAAATAATGGAACAGATGGATCTACAAACGTATTACAGCACTTGTTCATTAAAAGCTCATGAGACAGCTGCATGATGGCTGTACTGTATTGGTATTAATACATTGACTATACTAGTTATATTCACTAATCTCTGGTTCACTAATATTGGTATTTAGATCCAGCATTCACAGAGATCAATACACAACATGACTAAATAAAAAATTAGTCATCATTACTGAGGCTGCAGTTTGTAAGAATTTCCACAAGTTGACAATGAAAGCGATGGTTGGTTAAGAGCTCCTCAGTAAGACTTTGTTGTTTTTCAAATAAGTTCACACAAAAAGGGCTCATTTTCAACTTTTTCTCTTATATCTATTTTTCCCCTGAGGTGTATGTATGATGTTTGAGTGCTTTTATGTGCCAAGAACAGCCCAGCGCTTTTTTATATGAGCAGTTTGGAATTAAACAGGCTGTTTGTGCCACTGTGCTTTTATGATTGATGTATGTAAATGAACTTCATTTTGATTGATTGCCCTGTACTGCTCAGTCAAAAAACAATCCAGTCTGAACAAATCCTTAAAGCTTTCATTCAAATAAGCAAACCTGAGCTACTATAGGCTGAATAAGTGGATGCATATGTAAATGTTGTTTTTGTGACATCACAAAGATGTTGAATTCTAAACAGGCTGTTTGCAGGTTAGTTTGGATTGTATGGAACCAGAATGGATTGGTATGTTATTTTTTATGACTCTTACTGTATAAATTCTTTAAAAAGTGGAAGATATTGGTGATCTGGGGTTTAAAGGTTTTAAATGTAGAAGAAAATTAAAAAGAGTTTTTAATTATTTGTCGTGTACAGAAGCAGGAGGAAATCTGGCATAACAGTGCACAAGGTCCTGAGACAGAAGAATAGCCCATAGTAAAGTGACAGTGCACTTAAAGCGAAGGCTGAATATCAGCTAATGTCATTATTTAAACGCACAATGACTTTCAAAACATTCCCAAGAAATTAGCAACAGCACATCTAAATGTCTAAAAGCAACCATCTGAAAGCTTTATGTTGAAGAATGAACAGTGTTGGTGCATAACATGCAGCGAATCCAATCTGCTCTTAACACGGAGGGGGATTTTTGCAGGTAAGCTTTTGCTCAAATCCTGTCTGCTGGATGCTGCCTGCTGCTCTTCACAGGGCTGACTGAGGTAGGCAGAGTGTGCATTTAAGATGAGGATCAAAGCCTTTCTGCCGGCACAGTCACACCTCATTTGAGACCAACAGGCTGCTCGTGTCTGAATACGTCACGTAGTCTGACCTGAACGGGACTTAATTGGTGGGGAAAAAAGGAAAAATCCATATGTCTCATTAATCGTTTGACTTACATTGGCCACCTTTGTGTTCATTTTATTGGAAACTGCATGAGTGTTAACTGAAAAAGCCAAAGGTGCCCTTTGCCCTGCAGCTTTAAAACCCTGCAGCCATTCACAGACCAGCCACTTCATTAAAACCTTGTTTTTATATTTACCAGCACCATGCAGGTGCACTTTACAGTTCTACATTTATTCTGTTTCTCTGTTATCCTCCTGTCACCCTGTTCTTCACTGGTCAGGACCACAGCAGCTACTGTATGTGTGGTGGATCATTCTCAGCAAAGCAGTGACACTGATGTGGTGGTGGTGTGTTACACAGTGTCCACTCACTCTTCACTCCAGACACACACCCTCGCTGGTCCACCTTGTAGGTGTAAAGTAAGACACAGTCCTTCATCATCATCATCATCATCATCATCATCACATGGTTCTGACCACAGTGGGCTACATACATTAGTTGGTGGACTATTATTAGACCAATTAGGACTAAAGATGACCAATTAGCAGCTGTCTCTGTACATCTTTATATCACGTCTATAAGCCTTAACGTCAGGCTACGCTTTTATTATAGTCTGTCAACATTTCATCAGCATGCAGGGCGTGTACACACACATGGAATGCAGACAGTGATTGTGCTGTGTTCATGTTATATCTTTCAAAAGTATTCAGAACATGTGAATACTTCCTTTGCCATCCGAGCGAGCTGAACACCACGGTTGCTTTAAATTCTGTCCGTGCTCTTGATTTTTTTTTTCTTTCAAAGTACAGCTTCAAAGTTTCGTTTTCTTCTCTCTCGTCTCCTTTCTCGGAGTCTCCTCTCTACTTGCACAAGCAAACTTATCATCTTAAATTAAATTGCAGGGATAAAACGATTATGTTCCCTGGTGTTTCTTTTTTTTAGGCATGCATGGCACCCTGCTGAGCTTTATCTCAAAGTAGGCCTGGAAAAGAAGGGAACCCAAACTGTATACTGGTGAGCGAGGGAGGGAAAAAAATATGTGTTTTCTTATCACCTGTCCCCTTTATTCCTCTGCCCCCCAGGCCAAAAAACAGCCCCATGATAATTCTGTCTCTTACATCCACATGCTAAATAATAAATAAATAAATACTATGTAGGGGCATATACAGAGAATTCCAGCAGGGAAAGTCTGGGTCTCACTTTATTGGCATAGGCAGGTATTACACAATGATCAACCGATATTCATTACAGATGCAACAAAAAACATTTTTTTGGCCCAAATACTGAACACGGTAAGTGATTATAAAATAAGTAACTAAACTTTTTCCTTGTAGTGAGTCAGGAATGAATGTCAGTATGTTAATGAGCTGGTTTGACATCATTAGGTTTAATAAGATGAGTTTAATTGATTATTCTTTTATATTTGTATATAAAACAAATGTTCGAAAAATGATACAAGACAGGATAGGGCTGCCCACATTGTGTGTGTGTGTGCGTGCGTGTGTGTGCGTGCGTGTGTGTGTGTGTGTGTGTGTGTGTGTGTGTGTGTGTGTGTGTGTGTGTGTGTGTGTGTGTTTCACTGGATGGGTTAAATGCGGAGGTCAAATTCTGTTGCGTGCAAATCACACAGACAAAGTTAAATCTAAATCTGCTCTTTAAAGAACCTTTCTGGTACATGAATTGTGTAAAGAGCCATATGTCCAAGTTGATTTCCCTGAACTAGGCACTATGGACAATGTGGCTACCCACCACTCTGGGCACATGTGTGCTCACTAGTGTGTGTATGTGTGTGTATGTGTGTGTTTACTGCATGGTTGGGATGAAGGCAGATGTCAAACTCCTGTGTAGTACTTTAGTGAAAGAGTCTCTTCCTTCCTTAAGTAGCATTAAATATGACCTTTACTGCAAAATGTGAACAATGTGTCTCTGATCTCACCATCTGATCTTACCAACTGATCTCACCATCTGATCTCACCATCTGATCTTACCAACTGATCTCACCATCTGATCTCACCATCTGATCTCACCATCTGATCTCACCATCTGATCTCACCAACTGATCTCACCATCTGATCTCACCATCTGATCTCACCAACTGATCTCACCAACTGATCTCACCTTCTGATCTCATCATCTGATCCCACCATCTGATCTCACCAACTGATCTCACCATCTGATCCCACCAACTGATCTCACCAACTGATCTCACCATCTGATCTCACCAACTGATCTCACCATCTGATTTTACCAACTGATCTCACCATCTGATCTCTTCATCTGATCCCACCATCTGATCTCACCAACTGATCTCACCAACGGATCTCACCATCTGATCCCACCAACTGATCTCACCATCTGATCTCACCATCTGATCTCACCAACTGATCTCACCATCTGATCTTACCAACTGATCTCACCAACTGATCTCACCATCTGATTTCACCATCTGATCTCACCATCTGATCTCAACAACTGATCTCACCATCTGATCTCACCAACTGATCTTACCAAATTATCTCACCATCTGATCTTCCCATCTGATCTCACCATCTGATCTCACCTACTGATCTCACCAACTGATCTCACCAACTGATCTCACTATGTGATCTCACCAACTGATCTCACCATCTGATCTCACCATCTGATCTCACCAACTGATCTCACCAACTGATCTCACCAACTGATCTCACCAAATGATCTCCCTGTCTGATCTCACCATCTGATCTCACCATCTGATCTCACCAAATGATCTCCCCGACTGATCTTACCAAATGATCTCACCATCTGATCTCACCATCTGATTTCACCAACTGATCTCACCAACTGATCTCCCCATCTGATCTCACCAACTGATCTCATCATCTGATCTCACCAAGTGATCTCACCAACTGATCTCACCAAATGATCTCACCAAATGATCTCCCCATCTGATCTCACCATCTGATCTCCCCATCTGATCTCACCAAATGATCTCACCAACTGATCATACCAAATGATCTCACCAACTGATCTTACCAAATGATCTCACCATCTGATCTCACCAACTGATCTCACCATCTGATTTCACCAACTGATCTCACCAACTGATCTCACCATCTGATCTCACCAACTGATCTCACCATCTGATCTCACCAACTGATCTTACCAAATGATCTCACCATCTGATCTCCCAATCTGATCTCACCATCTGATTTCACCATCTGATCTCACCATCTGATCTCACCATCTGATCTCACCATGTGATCTCACCAACTGATGTCACCATGTGATCTCACCATGTGATCTCACCAACTGATCTCACCAACAGATCTCACCAACTGATCTCACCATCTGATCTCACCATCTGATCTCACCATCTGATCTCACCAAATTATCTCTCCATCTGATCTCACCAACTGATCTCACCATCTGATCTCACCATCTGATCTCACCAACTGATCTCACCATCTGATCTCAGCATCTGATCTCACCAAATGATCTCACCATCTGATCTCACCATCTGATCTCACCATCTGATCTCACCATCTGATCCAACCCACTTATCCAGTTTTCATGAAGATTCTGACATTCAAAAACATTTTCTAAATAATGTTTTAAGGTAAAACCACACTTTTGCACATTTTGGTGCTGAAATGTTTGTGCAAATGTAACTGTTTAATGTATTTCCTTCAGTGACACTGTTGTGTAATATTTCAGGATTTAAATGACACTATTTAAGATTAAATGTAGAAAACAGCAGGACGTTATTGGTGAGTGAGGTTGAATGTATTTTAAGTGATCATGTTTCATTTCAGCTTTAATTAAGATTAAACAGAATCTTCTGGAGCGTCACCTTCCTCATGCTCTTAAATATGCACGACTGAAATACATACATCGCACAGAATGCTGGACGTGACTATTTAATCATTTAAGGGGAATAAACTGCTTGTGTGGTTTAAAGGTTCGTGTGTAAAAACGATGTCGGCTGATTACTCAGTGAGCTCATTAGAGAAACACTGTTCGTTACTGTGATTTGTTCTTTGAGGATAATATTACCATTCATACAGTGTGCAGTATACAACAGGCCGCATCTCACCAATCCCCCCGTGATAAGGAGAAAAACACATTTTAGCGCAGAACGATATGTTTAAACCTCTTTACAAGCTTGTTTACCAGCGGCAGGGAAATGGAAAGAGTCATATTGCAAACATGCAGCTCCTAAAGGATCGCGTGTATAAAAATAAAATAATGTCTATATCAAATATTCATGTATTATTTCATTTGATGCACATTTAATAAAAACATTAAATCTATCACGTTCCATTGAGACTTGTTGATAAAACCTTCTCATGTAATACTAAAATATGTCTTGAGATACATTATGCATGGCAAGCTTATAACAACAACAACAGTAACAATAATAATAATAACAACAATAATAACAACAACAACAACAACAACAATAATAATAATAATAATAATAATAACAATAATAATAATAATAATAACAATAATAATAACAATAATAATAATAATAACAATAATAATAATAATAACAATAATAACAATAATAATAATAGTAATAATAATAACAACAACAACAACAATAATAATAATAATAATAATAATAATAATAATAATAATAATAATAATAATAATAATGAATTTATAGTGAAACTATTCTGAAAAAGATACTTTTTTCATTGAGATTTGAAAATGGACAGAGAGGTAGAGGACTGAATAGAGAAAGTTAAAGAGTTCCAGAGAATAGGAGCCACCACACTAAAGGACTTGGCCCAATAGAGGATAACCTAAACCAAGGATGTGCCAGCAGGCCAGTAGCTGGCAAAGAGGGACCTAAGAATGTAGAAGCTCAGACAGATAAGTTGGAGTCATGCCATGTAAAGCTTGCTTTGGTACAGCATTGAATATCCTCACTTTACTTATGAACTATTTCAATATAAAGTAAACTTTAATGCAGGTTACTAATACAATAATATCAGCTGTGTAAGGTTTTCCTTGGCATGCTAACAGAGGCAGTGGTGGCCTAAAGATTAGAGCTTGGGCTTGGTGCCATTGAACGAACAAGAACATTTCATGGCTGGAGTGCCCATTCAGTAAGGCACCTAACCCCTAACTGCTAACCAGGCACTGCTGCAGGTGGCTGCTCACAACTCTGCTTCTTCTAAGCCTTGCGAGTCTATTTTGTTTGCTTTTCAGTACTTTAGATTTGGCCTTTATATACCACATTAAAATGTTTACCATGTGTGGTATGTTTTCTAAGTACATTACCTGTAAGACCTGACCAGTAATCTTCACTTTGACAAACAGTATCAACATCCATCCATCCATCCATCCATCATCACACACGCTTAATCCTTATTAGGGTCATGGTTAGTCCCCTACCCCCTCACTGGGCACAGGGCAGGGCATTACACTGTATCAAAATATTAGACTAAATCACAAAAACCATAAATTTAGATTTGAAACATTATTACTTTAAAATATACTGAACTGAACAGTTTTCAAGTGAATATATAATATAACAAAACAGATTAAATTAAGCTGTACACAACTACGGTCAGAAGTCAGATACAGCACGGTGAGAAAAGTATTAACAAAACAAAGACTTTTGGCTATGAACACACCTGTGGCTGTGGTAACAACTATAACAGGAAGACAATATATGACCAATGATGACTGTGACACATGAGGGAACATATAAACCAAACATAATGAGACATGAGATTGGGACCAGGGCTGTGAAATCACAAGACACAGGTGAACACAATGAGTAGATATGACGGGACGTGACATAAATGTAAACCAAAAGGCACTTGGACAAGACAGAGACGGGGCTGTGATGGACAACATAGTTTATTAATACAATAAATCATATTTGTGTAAAATTCTGTTATTTTACTCTGCCTTGTCTGTCGACATGGATCTTTGATTTGATTTTGCCTTTGCTGGGCTGTATCCTTGTTAAGAAATGAAGATGTACAGTTGCCCGTAATGGAGACTCACAGCTCAATTTGTTTTTACAGCAGTTGTGTTACACTTCATGACTGAAGGGGGAGCCCAAGAGCAAAAATACTATTTATTGCATAACTCTGGTTTAAATTGAGCCCTTACAGCTGAGGTTTCTTGAGGTATTGTTTATAATAAAACATATTAATAGCCATGTTATGTAAAAGTTACTGTTAGGTTGATTTTACACACATTTATGTTTAGTTCTTATCACCACCATTTTTAACACTCCAGTGGGGTCCCTTAAATAATACATTTATTACTAGCTGTTCAGACATTCTAGCCTTTAGAACATTCAGAAGTCATAGAAGAAAGTGCATTACATATAATGGGGATTAGAAGACATTCGTTTTAAAAATCAGCCCATGGCATTTTGTCCTGAGTAAAGAATATCTCCAACATTGCACCTCCAGCTGAGGATATCTGCAGCGCCTCACACTGTGCCGAAAATCTGTAGTAAAAATGCACCGTCTCTGATCACAAGCCAAACTGTGCGGCCTCTGCTTCAAAGCTATGCCTTCACTTCACTCGCTCCCAAAAAATTAAATATAAAAACATCAGCTTCAGTTAGGGCCAAAATAAAAACAACAAAAAAATCTTCATTTTCAAAACAGCTTCTCGTTCTGAAAGCCCTGAACAACCTCTGAAGGAAAGATGCTTGAGGCCAGGAGCTAAACGAAGCTTTGAGAAATCTACTGAAACAGTGTCTGACACTGACAGAGTGGGCCAGGTGGCGCCTACTGAAGTGGACGTCGTCATTGATTGATAAAGTGCCATGGGTGTCGCATTCTCTCTTTCTCAACTTGCAGACTGGCCATCAGAGGGGTCAGCCAAAATCCTCCAGGCCAAAAACTCAGCTGCATTAACCCCCCACCCAACCAGTGTGGCATGGGCCAGCTTGAGGAGCATTGGATGATGGCCCTGTTGGGGTTGTAGACTGGCATTAGTGCCCAGCGTGTCCACAAATAATAACGGAAGGTGACATTGCTTGTCATTTGGGGTAAATTGCCATCATGTGATGAGGCTGTGGGCATAAACCATTAGGCGAGTTATAATGAGCGCTGATCTTTATACTTTACATACCCAGTGGACTTACTTCAATTAACCTACAGAAAAGCAGCTATGACGGTCATTTTGCCCTGTAATTCAGTGTAATTATGTAAAAACATATTTAATTACATACATTTTAAGCTGCTTTCGTATTTAGTTTATATTCAACAGGTTTACTGCAAGTATTTTTCTGTATGTTTCACTGTAAAATAATAACAAAACACGTTAAAACATACTGTAATAACACTGTCACAGTGCATAACAATCACTTTTCATCAAATTCATATTATACCACACTTAGTCCAAAACCCTGCAATCTGATTGGCTGAGAGATGTACCACTCTGACTGAAGCTCTTTAAGTATTACTCCGCCACACACACATAACCTAGCGATGGTGCAGCTTCACTGAGTTAAGAGCTGAGAAATATGAGTGAACTGATCAGCTGTGAGTGTTTAATGACAGACTGACAGTTTACACACTAAACAGCATCTTTAACATCAGCATCTCTGTGTTTACTGTCTGTATAATAAATAGTTACAGAGGAAATGATGCTCCTGCACTATTATGACTGATGTACAGTCTGATGATGATGGAGTAGAGCAGGGGTGTCGGACTCCGGTCCTGGAGGCCGGATTCCTGCAGAGTTTGGTGATCTTCCTGATCAAACACACCTGATTCAGCTCAGCAGGTAATGAGCAGGTTTAATTGTAGTGTCAGAGCAGAGAAATCACCAAACTCTGCAGGAATCCGCCCTCCAGGACCGGAGTCCGACCCCCCTGGAGTAGAGTGTCTGATATTGTTTATATCCTCTTTATATTAAAATCTAATCATAAACACTGATAACAGATCTGTGGTCTAATCACAATAACACACTGGAGGGAGGGGCTGTAATGTGAGACACTGGCACTGATGCACTGATGTTCAGTACTCGGCCTGTAGCCTCATGCCTGTGACTCCAGTGTTTCCTTTGTGTTTCCTAAATAGTGATTAGATTTTTCTTTCTTTTTCAGTCTGCTGTTGAAAGCACTTTCAGAGTGAAGGTAGATTAAGTGCTGTCATCATACTAAGTGTGAGTAAAATGTGTGGGCTATGTTGTTATTCAGGAAGTCATTTCGTTTCCTCAGTTTTGCCGCTTTTACAAAGAAAATTGCAAAAAGATCTTATTTCAAACTGAAAAGGCAGCACAAATGTTTTGAAATGCTGGCAATCTCCTCAGTTTGATTGGCACTGCACATCAGTGTCAGAATGGGTTTGTTGGCAAAAAAAAAAAAACATTGCTTGCCAAGCCTAAATTCAGCAGCCAGTGCACCTGTTCAACACCAGTGAAGATAAGAAAGTTCTGGGTCTGGTTAGTACTTGGATGGGAGACGAGTTGCTGTCACATCCTCTGGGTGGATGCTGCACAGTGGTGGTGGCTGAGGTGACTCTAAAGTCTGTCCCAAATGTTAAAGCACTATGTTTATCTTCTGCACTAGAAGAGCAGTGTAGAATCTATCTATCTATCATCTATCTATCTATCTATTTATCTATCTATCTATCTATCTATCTATCTATCTATCTATCTATCTATCTATCTATCTATCTATCTATCTATGTGTGTATGTATCATTACAGAGATTATGTGGCTGGTTTATTATTAAAGCCAGGAGACTGAAACAGATGCTACTGTATTACAGTTTAGAGCAGGTACATGCACTGACGTGACAGGACTTAGTCCTCCAAAATCCTTCAGCTTTGCAAGGTAATGTCTTCAGTCCCCCCTGCTGAGCTATTCCAACCACTGTTTCCTCTGTAGTCACTAAACTGAAACAGCATAAGATGATCATGCACTCTGGTTGCAGGAAATTGCAGATTCATACATGCAGAGTCTGTTTCTGATGCCACCTTCCCAACCGCAGAGACAAAGAAATGTTCCACGGTGAACTTGAGGCACAGTGCTGAATATTAGTGCAGAGTCAACATTTGAAACAAATTCTGATTGGACAGTCAAATCCCTGAAAAACCTCTGAGGCACATATCGATCCTGTTTCTCACAGGTCATCGCTTGAATCAATCAGGGTTGATGGGCTTACTGAAATCGATAGCAATTTCAAAAGGGTGTATTATATTCCCAATAAGAATACAGGCAGCATTCCCAAAACCGATTCAAATTAATAAACTGTTTAAAAGCCCTATAAAATCTTTACTCACAGTCTGAGGCTGCCATCAGTATGTTTTTCCGCTCCTGCCAAGCCGTAAGCCATGGATTGTGGATCATAAATCCATGAGCGATTGGGATTTGTTTTGGGAATGTAAGTGCTAAGATTCATGTTTGGGTTTGAGGATACAAATCTCTGGCTTTTTTAATGCAGAAATGTGAAAGTTCATTGTAGGGTGGCAAGCATGAAGTCATTTGCTGGCACATGCTGGGAGCAGCGGCGCAAATGGCTAATTGAAGATGGCAGGCGTGCATTTCCTGCACGAAGGAGGTTAGCAAAATCACCTTCAAAGCTCTTCTCTCTTACAACAGGCAACGAATCCAGACAAGCTGGTGCAGATATTAATCCATTAGTTGGCATTTGTATGTGACACTTGATGAAGACTCCTCCTTGCTTCTGTCAGCACTGTTCACCGCACATCTTTGTGAAAAATATAAAAGGTTTTTCTTTCTTAGATGTGCTTCAGGGTTTGTTTTTAATGCTCTAGTGTCACTGTTACTATTGAGTTCATCCATCCACTATCTTATCCACTTAATCCTGATCAGGCCTGCACTTAGTCCCCTAACCCCTCACTGGGCATAGGAGAGGGCATCATAGACTATCCTAGCCAAGCCCAGGACAGGGCACCAATCCATCGCTGGGTACACCACACATACACACACACACACACACACACAGACAATTTAGAGAACCCAATTCACCTGACCTCCATGTTTTTGGACTGTGGGAGGAAACCCACACAGACACGAGGAGAACATGGAAACTCCACCCAGATGGGGTCTCGAACCCAAGACCTCAGAGCTGAGAGGAGAACATGCCAACCCCCAAACCAGCGTGCAACTCCATGCAACTATGAGTGAGTGTGAAGAGCTTTAGAGTTACAGTCTTTATCAATGTTTTTCCATTTAAGAACATTATGTACAGTGTCTAATCTACACATTAGAGAAAAAAATATAAATAAATAAATATATTACAAAATATTGTTCATAATTTAGTTCAAAGAGGTAAAACTGATTTTATATTCATGTCATGTAAAGTGACATTTAAGCCTTTTTTGTTTTGTTTAAAATCAGAATCTCACACTCCTGTCCAATTTAAAATAAATTACTATTCAAACAATAACATTAAGTCAGAAAAATGTTTGAAATGTAACTTTACATGTAATTAATAAAAAACAGGACAGTTTTCATTTTTAATAAATTATGAACATAAATTAATATTTGAACAATAATCTAATTTTTCGGCTGCACTAGCATTTAGAGTCCAAATTTAGCTTCTTTAGATAAGAACTAGAGCTGCAAGGCTAACAGTGTGTGAAACCTCCCGTCTCAGCCTCGTCTCTGTCTTATCTACCTGCCTTTTGTTTGTTTACATCATCCACGTGTCCTGTCTCTGCCCACGTCATGCGCTGTCTCATCACTGCTGCAGCTGTCTCTTGTCATTTCACAGCCCTGGCTCCTCATTTCCTGTTTGATTATGTTTGATTTAAATGCTCCCTCATGTCCCACAGTCTGTGTCAGTCATTGTATTGTCAGTGTGTCTTATCTTCAGGTAACCACAGCCACAGTTTTGTTTTTGTCTGATAAAGCACTTTATGATCTGTGCTGCATCCGCCTCCTCCACGCTTCTGACTGCAAAACAACGATATTAAATATATTTGACATTATCCTCAAAACATTACTGTCACAAATATGTCCATGTGTGATATTTACATCTATAGGTTTGACAGAAGAATGCTCATTTGTTTAACTAATATCTTGAAAAGCTAGGTGCCTCCCAAACTTTTGATGGTCAGTGTATCTCTGAGTCAGAAGGCTTAAGCTGAAGTACTTTAGGAGAACACTGTGTATTCAGATGGAGAAGAAGTCAGGCAGAATGAACAACACGGAGCCCCACTTCACACTGAGAACAGTATTCCCGGCTGTAGATGATGATGACGACAGCGCTGAAGCTCCTGCACTTCAGAGATGTGTTCATTAGTATGCTTCAGATGCTGGGCCTGTAACACCTCTCAGGGCAAAATATTCCATCCAGTGTTTTGTGAGGAAGATGGCCTGGCCAGAAATCCATAACGCTGCAAATAAAAGGGGAACTTATTGGCATGCAGACCCTCTCTGCTCTCTGTAAACATTTTTCCAACTTTCTGATCTCCAATCTACTAGAAGCTGCAGCTCCGCGCTGGCCACAGAAGTGCCTCATCTTAACACTGAATACATTTTTTGATTAAAGTGAAGTGAAAATTAATTCAAGCCTCAAAGATAGCCTGAACGCTCATTTATAAATGTCACCATGTTTGCCATGTTGTCCTGTCTGCCTCGTTTATCTCATTTCCAGAGTGGGGCCACAATAATAATTCTCCAGGAACCCACCAGAGCACAAATTAGATTTGTACAAAAGCAGCTAAACATTGGGCATATATACACTTACTGACTCTACCTCCTGCAGAGGAGCGAGGGAGCGTAAACCAGAGAAACGTTATAATGCAAAATTCAGCAGCTCAGGTCTACATCTGCTCACATTCAATTATTACAGACCACAGAGAGGAATTACTGATGAACTCGCAGGAAATACGACTTATCAACTCTGTCATAACAACTACAATCCAAATGTTTAATTTTAACATCTCCAATCAAATAAAAGACTTTTACACTGACAAGACTATACGACTGTGGTGCTCGTACTGCAGCATCATTTTTCTAATAAAGGTCCTATTATAAAATGACATTCATATGATAAACACACACACAAATGTTTGTTTATGTGAATTGTGGGGACCTGACATAGACTTACTCCAACCTAACCCGAACCTCAAAACACATCTTCACATTAATCCTTTGATTTACACTGCAGGGAGCAGCATGAGTGCTTCAACAGGTTTTAGTCCCCACTATGTGACATAAACCTGGTGCACACACACAGACACGCTGTGATAGTGAGGACATTCCATTCACTTGTGTAATACTTAACAACTACAGGTCAGCGTTTCTGCTCTTTTAATTTGACTAAAAACAGCACATTTCTTGTGAGAACCAGCAAAAAGACTGTATTTAATTTAGTCAGTGTGATTAGTGCACAACAGTAATGAACCTCCACATTTAACCCCATCTGTGCAGTAACACACACACACACACACACACACACACACACACCAGTGAACACGCTCGGCTGTGAGAACATGCCCTAACCACAGCCCGGGCAGCAGTGGGTGGTTAGGTGACTTGCTGAAGGGCTCTCCGGTCCCAAGACCAGATCCCTAACCAGCAGACCACGACCGCTCCAGATCTGTCCTCCAGATCTGACATAAATTCTATTTAAATCTCATGTTGTCTCGTTCGGCTGCATGTTTTTACATCAAACCATCTGAACACACTGAAGCAGTGCACTGTTTATGATGTAATTAAAAGGTAAACTGTTGTATTTTATGTTATTAAGGTAAAGCCTTTTAGTTTTACTGTTGATCAGTCTTAATGCTCATAAAAATGAATCTCAACTCATTAGAATATTTCATTTGAAGTAAATTATTATTCAAACTGTATCAACATTAAAACGAGGCTTGAAATGTGTCACTTTATGTGTAAAATATAAGACAGTGAAGCACAAATGTCTGACTTATTCACAATGTACAGTTTATTAGAGATGCAGTGGGGTGTCCTGGGGTGGCACAGGGGGGTTGGTGGTTAGCATGTTTGTCTCTCAGTGCTGAGGTCTTGGGTTCACGTGCCCGTCTTGGTGGAGTTTCCATGTGTTTCATGGTTCTGTCTGGGTTTTCTCTCACAGTCCAAAAACAAGGAGGTCACGTGATTTGGATGCTGTAAATTTTTTGTGTGTGTGCACTAAATGGATTGGCACCCTGTCCTGGGTTTGGCTAGGATAGTCTGTAATGCCTTGCCCTGTGCCCGGTGAGCGGGTAGGGCACTGACTGTGACCCTGATCAGAATTAAGCAGATAAGATCATGGATAAAGGGAGGAAATGTTCTGTTGACTGAAAATAATCACACTTAAGTGACTTTCTTGCATATTTGTATTTATTTTATGAATTTAACGTGTTGTTAAGATGCTTCCCAGTAAATTAAATTCAGTAAATAAAGCATAATTGTGAATTAAAATGTGCTGATGTCTGTTTCTGTTCTCCTTTTACTGATAACATCAATAAAACTTTAAACTCTGTCCATATTTTTAGATGCACCTGTGTATTCCAACTGCAAGTCTGTTTTGAAAGTGATTTTAAAAGTTTAGATGTGTTAATAACGCCTCCACAGCGGCTAATCTGTACTTTTTCTACAGTTTGTGACTAATTCTCCTACCACAGTAAAAACAGGAGGACGAGGTCATTAGTAATCCACGCTGTGATGAAGGCCAGCGAGCCCTGTGCTCTGCCTTTTCACCCACAGGTCGGTGAGGGTCACCACAGACTGAGCGCTGTTTACCTCCCACAAGCTCTGCTAAAACAGCTCCCAAACAAACACAGTGCTTATACACACTGCAGTAAGAGCAGGGCTGTGATTGACTGGTGGAACGAATGGGGTGTTCATAAACTATTGTTTCATAACGTCTCCCAACTTGCATTCAGACCAGAGAGAGATATCCCCCCCTCGGTTAATTGCTTGTCAAACAGAAATGCTGACAGGCAGCAGACAGCAGTGCAGTGCCTCTGCTTTGATTGGCACCTGGACTCTGTATGAAGACTCCCCTCACTGCGTTGTTTAAATAGGTCTGGATTAAGGCTGCTCCAAGTATACAAATACATTATTCCGCAAGGCACAAATAATGGCTTCAGTCTGAATACTGGTTCCCTCTGAATGTTTCCGGTGCTTTCTTCTGCCCCCCAAAACTCCTCCACCACGTTCATGACAACTCACAGTCTCCTACTTCCCACCTTTAAACCTTCTCAACTGTTTGAGGCTGGAAAAAAGGAGATGCTCACAGTAAGCCAGCACTCGTTGGCTGCTGTATGCTTACAAATAAAGCTTTTAAAAGCTTTTACTTTGGAATTAAAGAGCAGTTTGATGCTCAGCTTTTAAAAGTACTTAGAATTCACTGTGCCAAGAATGACATGAGAGCATGAGGGTTGTTCTTGCACAGAACAATGTAACCTTCCCCAAAAACAAGTATCCATTTATATAATAATAATAATAATAATAATAATAAAAGAATAATAATATTAATAATAATAATAATAATAATAATAATAATAATAATAATAAAAGAATAATAATAATAATAATAATAATAATAATAATAATAAAATAATAATAATAATAATAATAATAATAATTATTATTATTATTATTATTATAGGTTAAATTTATATTGCACCTTTCACAAACCCAATGATGCTTGACAAACTTCTAAAGTTTGGGAGCAGTAGCACTGAAAGACCTGCTGACCTCTGCAGAGAGTCTTTGCTGGGACAGCAGTGAAATGGACAGTACGGCAGAAGGAGCTCACTGAGATGGAGAGGGGCGAGGCCATGAAGGGCTCCGAGAGTCAAAAGGAAAAGTTTGTACTTGACACAGGAGGACACAGGTAACCAGTGATGCTGCTGGAGGATGCAGTGATGTGTGCAGTGAGTGTGGTATAAGTGAGGCTGCTGAGTTTTGTCTGAAGTGAAGCTGGTTGAGTAGTTTAGCTGTGAGACCATCACAGAGTTATAATAATCAGTGCAGCCGAAGATGAAGACAGTAACCAGCAGTTTGGCATCAGCACTGCTGAGCAGACGGCAGAGGTGTGTAACGGTACATACTGATGGTATCTGCTGTTTTGTTTGGTTAATGCTGTGCTGTGACATCACAAACGTTCTGAGAGGGGGATGTGAAGGGAGCAGGCTCTCTGCTCACAGGTCTGTGATGTTTGTTAGATGTTAGACCAGCAGACCAGCTTCTCATCTGTGAGTGAACATCTAATCAGATGTAGTTTTCTGTTTTCAACAACAAGAACGAGCTGGATCAGAACACTGTTGAGTAAAACTTAAATAAATAAATAAATAATAAAAAAGAGCAGCTTCCCAATCAACAAGCACACAAATGTCTGCAGTGTCCAATTCATTACAACCACTAAACACAGAGGAGACAACTGATAAAGGTTCTGTTCTGATCTTCAGCAGAACCAGTATGGACAAGTACAGCCCAGACCAAGTGTGTGTGAGCGGCCAGAGAGACCTGTGTCCTCAAACTTATAAGAACATGCCACAGAACGTGGTTGTGAGAACCCGCACTCTGAGTACTGTTCAGGTCCTGAAGCTGACTTAATATTAAATTTGGCTGACTCCCCTGCTCATCTAAGCTCATCAGCTAAAAATCTGGGTGTCACAATTGACTCAGAATTATCATTTGATCAGCATATAAGTCACATTACAAAAATAGCTTTTCTACACCTCTAACATTTTCTAACATCTCTAGGTTAAGAAATGCCCTTTCTCTACCTGACGCAGAAAAATTAGTACATGCCTTTATTACTTCAAGATTAGATTATTGCAATGC
>BRDA01066274.1:0-16337 GCA_036984385.1 Crenuchus spilurus | reverse complement strand
GACTTACTAGTTTTACTCCTCTTCACTAGAATTTTGTAGACATTTATGTGATTACGACGGGCGATCTCCGACTTTATTTTGGAAGTCAAATTGGACTTTACAATTTCATAAAATTCAAAATAAACTGTCTTGGGTTAAACTGAAGGTTTTATTTCAGCCTCTAGCGGGCAGCATTAGTGTATTTACAGATGTTTTAAGATCACTTCTCCTCATTTTGATCATTCAGTTCATTCTCATAATCATATATAGTAGAATAAAGAAAAGTGTAGTTCTACTTTATTAACATTTTGAAAAATAAAAACAAGAATAAAGTGATTATTAGCTGCACTTTTCAAAAAGAAAAATACATTTTATTTAGAAAGGCATTGTTGATATTAGTGACTACAGCAAAACAATGTTAACAATCTTATTATAAACTAACTTCTCATGTTTATATATTTCTAATGGCATCATGAATTATTATTTATCATTATATGTTTTTTTGGAATAAAACCCATAATGTTCTGTTAGCAGCTTGGTTGCTTCCCATTCAGTCCATGTTCTCTGCATATGCAAATCCTCCTTTACTCTCCTAATATTAGCAGCATCTCCCTCTACAGCAGTGTGCATCAGTCTAAATGCAGCACAAACATGTTGACTTCAGCTTCACTGCTGCTGCTGGCTACTGTCTCATGTGAGTGTTTAACCTGACGCTGCGTTTGACTTCATCTGCTTTATTCCTTCAAATATATAAAGCTTTTCTTCTCTTTTCACAGATGTGTTCTGTGCTACTGAGCTCATTCAGCCAGACTCAGTGATCATCAAACCAGCAGAACCTTTAACCATCACCTGTAAAGTGTCTGGAGCTTCTATCACTGACAGCAGCAGTCATTATGGAACAGCTTGGATCCGACAACCTGCAGGAAAAGCTCTGGAATGGATCAACATCATTTATTATGATGAGAGTATAAATGCTAAGGATTCACTGAAAGCCAAGTTTAGTGTTTCTCTCGAGACGTCTCCAGTAACACAATAATCCTAAAAGGACAGAATCTGCAGACTGAAGACACAGCTGTGTATTACTGTGCTCGACGTGCATCACAGTGATGTAAGATATCAGCTGAAACATACAAAAACCTCTCAGACCACAGAGAACAGTGCATTAACATTTATTACTGAATGGATAAGGAATATAAACACATTTAACAATATCTTCATGTAACTGAGTGAATAATTCTCTGTCAGTGACCACTGAGTCTTATTTTTGTTGTAAAAACAGAAGAAACAGATAGATGTCAAAAAAAGAAGGTGACGAGTCCTTCAGTGACCACTAAGAGAAGTTTAAACATTCAAAAGACAAAAATGATCCAAAACAGTCAAACATCACAACATAACAATCAGTCAGAACAGACATTTAAAACTGCTCTGAAATATGAATATTTTATAGCTGTTCAGCAGGGAGTTTATTTACTAACAAAAGAAATAGATGATCAGTCAGATCTGGGAAATTTGGGGCCAAGTCAACACACTGAACTCTTTCTCAGGTTCCTAAACTATTCCTGAACATTTCTTTTTTCTGTGACTGATCACATCATCCTGCTTAAAGACACGACTGTCATTAGTGAATACCTTTAACATGAAGGGGTTACTTGGTCTGCCACAAGGTTTGGGGAGTACATGTCAAAGTAACACACACATGTATGTCTCAATCACACACATCAAGTCTCCCATCAGAGCATCGCAACATCACTGCTGACATACTTTCTAAGTCTTCTCGCTCTGTGACACGACAATGTAGATTATTCATGATTTTATCACTTAATTCACTTTTATATGATTTTACAATATTAAATTTTATCATTTTTGCCTTTTACAGTATATTTATGTGCTGTATATCATATTTAAACATTATTATTGACTATAAATTAAATTAACTCAGTTAATTCTGTTCTGTCTAAATACCTTTTATTTTTTACAAAATTTTACTTTTTAATGTATATTTAATTTGTCAATTTTTACATAAAAATTGTACCAAACATCTAATTATTTTCTGAAAAAGACAATATTCACAATAAAGTCCTTAAAGCAGTCAAATTAATGAACAAATAATTATATTGTTATCTGAAATCTACAACTCTTCCTTTTCTTTTAACTGTAAATGTAGAGCAACTGTTTCCTGTTTTTAACAGATAATAAACCAGTTTATCCATCAAGTCGACTGTTAAGAGTTCAGTGTCAGTCATCCTTTCAATGGACGGTTCTACAAAGAACCATTTTTGTAAATCAGATGTGAATGTAAACAAAGTTATTTTAGGCAAGTCATCATTGTTGCAATGCCTCCAGTCAGTTTCTTAAGCTTCAGACAGAGTCATAATCATAATCATATCATTTTACATGAGAAGAATCATCTAAACAAAAGTAAAAGTAAAAAAAAACATTTCTAGAATCCATTTGAAATGTCTTTTAAAATCTGATAAAAATCATATAAACAGCTTGTGTCAGTGTTTCCCTTCAGAAAGTCCTGTCAGCATTAGAACAAATACTTCACACCCCACTACAGTGAGTTTAACACAGGAGTGTCCATCCTTGGTGCTGGAGATCTTCCACCCTGGAGAACTCAGATCCAGCACTGCTGACTGATTCAGATCCTCCTGAAGATCTTCATTATGTTCAGGTGTGTTAGAGAGGACTGGAGCTAAACTCTGCAGGGACATTTTCATTACAGTACAAACAACCAAAGATGTGCTTTGTCCCAGTTTAAACCTGCCCAACCACATGCAAATGTCTTGTCTGTAGCTCTTCTGAGTGAATATAGAGATGTTTCAGAGTCTTTTGTCTGAGACTCAGAAGAGTTCAGCTCGGCTGCTACAACAATGTTTCTTCTACTTCTGCTGCTGCTGCTGGAAGTTTCATCCAGTAAGTTTCAGAAATGATAACTTTACTCTGAATGAACAGCCACTAAAATGTGCTTTTGGCTCTAAAAGTGTATCTCTGAGCTTTTGTCTTCTTTTCTTTAGATGTGGAATGTGCAGTCGAGCTCTCTCAGATAAACTCAGTGGTTCTAAAGTCTGGAGAACCTCTAACCCTCAGCTGTAGAGTATCTGGTTATTCAGTTACTGATAACAGCTATGCTACAGCGTGGATCCGGCACCCTGCAGGAAAAGCTCTGGAGTGGATAAACCACATCTGGGGTGGTGGGAGCATTAGAGAGAAAGCTTCTCTGAAAAGCAAGTTCAGTATTTCTAAAGATGCCTCCAGCAGCTCGGTCACTTTACAAGGACAGAACATGCAGCCTGAAGACACAGCTGTGTACTATTGTGCTCGCTACCCACTGTGACACATTTCTTTACATACCAGCACAAAAACAGCAGCACACCATCACACATTAACAAGTATGTTCATTTTGAGTTCACTGAAGGGAAGGTTCACTCAAAAATCATATTTACACAATTTGACCACTTACCCCAGATCACTCAGGACATGTTTGGAGTCCAGTTTAGTAATAACTTTACTAACAAAGAGTAGAACTCAACAGTCACCTAAATAGAGCATTTTTTGTACAAACATCAACAATTAAAACTGCATCTAGATCTTAATGAACATGTCACAGACTATTCACTATGACTTAGGACACAGTAAGACTGACAGAGCTTTAAAGAAAATAATAATAAATGTGTAGCTGAATGCTGCATCCACCATATTAGACCTTTGACTAAGAGCAGGAAGTGCTGATCTAGATCTAGAACTCCCACTGACTCAAACAGCAGAGTCCCTCACAGTCTTCACACTCAGACTGAAGAGCATCTCTTTGTGGAGCACTTAAGTGAGCACTAGTTTAAGCACTTATTGTAATGTATTGTAATGATCTTCACTGAAAGGAGAGGCTCATTTGTATAGTCAGGAGTAGTTTAACATCATGTATATGAACTGCTGGACATTTTTATACACAGCTTGAAGTGGTTAAGTATTGCATTTAGCATCTTTAATCATCATAAGATGACCATCATATCACATTTTTATTATTAGTGTAGCTCACTGTCTAGTTAATATAATAGAAGTTATTTTATTTTTAATTCTACATTTTTAAACTGAAGTAATCAAAGCACTCTGAACAAATTCTGCTCCCAGAGTCCTCATGAATGTTTTTCTCTTTCACTGCACTTTTGTGCCACAAGAGGACAGTCTATACAAACCATTTTAATACACAGCACCTCATCAAACCTTCACTTGAAGGATCTGACTGTACTGTGATCTGTATTAACTTTATATTTATTAGTGGACCATCCAAACTGATGGAACATGTGACAGTCCAGCAGTTACCATCAACGTGTTAGTGAGCCATCTCTGAAATAGAAATCAGAGTCTCTTATTTATGCTCTTAGGGCTGGACTATGCAAATTACAGGTCTGTGTTCAGCTGATATATTCAGATTTAAAGTTTACCAGCAGTTTGTAGTGGATTACAGGCAGGTTTGTCATTTCAGCTCTTTAGGATGGAGCTGAGCAGGTTTTTGAGCTACATCGCTGCCTCAGTGCTCATTCAGTGTAAGTGCAGCTTGATTTTATGTTTAGAAACATTCCTCATAACTATAAAATGTGATGTAGAGCTGTTTGTCTACAGGTGAATGTGTTTATATGTGAATGCTCCTGTATTTCAGATTGCTGCAGTCAGACACTGACTGAATCTGATCCTGTGATCATCAAACCTGAAGAATCTCATAAATTGACCTGCACAGCGTCTGGTTTAGACTTTGATGGCTACTGGATGGCTTGGGTCAGACAGGCTCCTGGAAAAGGGCTGGAATTTGTTGCCATTATTGAATATGACAGTGATAGAAAGTTTTATTCTAGTGCAGTCAGTGGAAGGTTCACCATCTCCAGAGACAACAGTAAGGATCAGGTGTATCTGCACATGAGCAGAGTGAAGACTGAAGACACGGCTGTTTATTACTGTGCCCGAAGAACACACTGATACAAGACACTGCAGCGCTGTACAAAAACCTCTACAGTGTGTCAGTGTGAAGGAAGAAGAAGTTCCTCATAGCAGCTTTATTCAGGTCACTTTAATACAGTCAGAATGACACAAATACAGTTTATTAAAGAATAATGTAGATTTGATCTTTTGTTCAGAAATATAGTCTTCTGTCTCTTCTGTTATGTTAGGAAACATCTATTTAAATGTTGAGTTTCAACTAAAATTAATTATTATTTCTAATGTTCAACACCTGATTGATTAGTAAGACGACATTCAGACTGATAGACATTTCCTTTATGTATTGTGTTCAAGCATCAGACCTTTCTGTGTTAAACAACTTCAGTTCAATTTGGGGTGAGATTTCTGTGCTCTTATCCTGACTCATATTTCACTAGAAGCCCAGACAGCCAATCTGAAGTTCTCTTATTTTGGACACATTATGAGAAGAACCAGACACCTGAAAGGAGGATTATGCTTAGAACAGTTGAAGGTAAAAGTAGAAGAAGATGATCAACTACGGGATGGATGAATACAATCAGAGAAATCATAAACAAGCCATTAAGAAGCCTGAAGATTCAAACAGAAGACAGAATGTTCTGGAGACACACTATCCATATGGTTACCATAAGTCTTATTCAAACTGACATAACCTAATTAAATTAATTAAACATAACTGCAACTACTACTACTACTACTACTACTACTACTACTACTACTAATAATAATAATAATATACATTATTTCATAAATCCAAAATCAATAAAGTATTTTTGTGGTAACTTATTTTATTTTACCAACATCAAAAGAAGAAGAAGAAAAAAAAGACAAACAGTCTACTACCCTGTGGCACACACCCCTCTGGCTAACACACCACTCCAGCAAGTGAGTTAAAGTAGTTTGAAAAACTTCCCAGGATACTTTTCCAAAAAAACATAACATGTGTCCTTTTGGCATCATGAACCTGAGCAGCTGAAAGTTACAGGTTGAGAACATCCAGTGAGGAAAGGATCCACTGTGTCCAGTATACTTTTAATATTCTTTTATTTGTGCAGTTGAAGAAACAGTAAGAGACATCAATCAAAAAGAACAGTTGGACTGACGTAGGTGGTGGTGTTCCCAGAACTGTTGACAGAGTTGATGACTCCCAGTACAAGTCCAATATGTAGCATAACAGTGTGTGTAAAGTGTTAAATAATATCTGAAGTGTAAATTGTAATGATTTATTGATGATTTATAAATAGAAATTATAAATATTTTTTTCCAAATAAGAGGTTTTGATGTTTTCTGTGATCCACCAAATAGAAAGTAAATGACTAATAATTGAACTGTACCTCATTTTACACTATTTCAGAGAAATATTAGAATAGATCAAATCTTATAGACTATGGGGAGTGATTACATTTTACATTTTAATCTGAATCAGTATGTGATTAAAGTTGAATGTAACTGCTTGTCTAAGAGATGGATACATTTCAATGCCAAGATATCTGAAATGCTGTACTACTGATACAGTGAGATTATGTGTTCTCATTGATTCATTCAGGAGAATGATATCAGATCTGGTACAAACCGGATTCCAAAAACATTGGGACACTAAACAAATTGTGAATAAAAACTGAATGCAATGATGTGGAGATGCCAACATCTAATATTTTATTCAAAATAGAACACAAATCACAGATCAAAAGTTTAAACTGAGAGAATGTATCATTTTAAGGGAAAAATATGTTGTTTCAAAATTTCATGGCATCAACAAATCCCAAAAAAGTTGGGACAAGGCCATTTTTACCAAGGTGTGGCATACCCCTTCTTCTTACAACACTCAACAGATGTCTGGGGACAGAGGAGACCAGTTTCTCAAGTTTAGAAATAGGAATGCTCTCCCATTCATGTCTAATACAGGCCTCTAACTGTTCAATCATCTTGGGCCTTCTTTGTCGCACCTTCCTCTTTATGATGCGCCAAATGTTCTCTATAGGTGAAAGATCTGGACTGCAGGCTGGTCATTTCAGTACCCGGATCCTTCTCCTACGTAGCCATGATGTTGTGATTGCTGCAGAATGTGGTCTTGCATTATCTTGTTGAAAAATGCAGGGTCTTCCCTGAAAGAGATGACGTCTAGATGGGAGCATATTTTGTTCTAGAACCTGAACATAATTCCCTGCATGAATGGTGCCTTTCCAGACATGCAAGCTGCCCATGCCACAAGCACTATGCAACCCCATACCATCAGTGATGCAGGCTTCTGAACGGAGCGTTGATAACAACTTGGGTTATCCTTGTTCTCTCTGGTCCAGATGACATGGCATCCCAGTGTTCCATAAAGAACTTCAAATCGTGACTCATCTGACCACAGAACAGTCTTCCATTTTGCCACACTCCATTTTAAAAGACCCCTGGCCCAGTGCAAACATCTGAGCTTGTGGAGCTTGCTTAGAAATATCTTCCTCTTTGCACTGTAGAGTTTCATCTGGCAACGGCGGATGGCACAGTGGATTGTGCTCACTGACAATGCTTTCCGGAAGTATTCCTGAGACCATTATGTTATTTCCTTGACAGTGGCATTCCTGTTTGAGGTGCAGTGACGTTTAAGGGCCCGGAGATCACGAGCATCCAGTAGAGTTTTACGGCCTTGACCCTTATGCACAGCGATTGTTCCAGATTCTCTGAATCTTTTGATGATATTATGCACATTTGATGATGATAACTTAAAAGTCTTTGCTATTTTACGCTGGGTAACACCATTCTGGTATTGCTGCATTATCTTTCTGCGCAACAATGGTGGAATTGGTGATCCTCTTACCATCTTGGCTTCAGACTTGACATTTGCCATCTCCACATCATTGCATTCAGTTTTTATTCACAATTTGTTTAGTGTCCCAACTTTTTTGGAATCTGGTTTGTATATATTATAGCCAGAATGCAACCCACGTGTGTGTGTGTGTGTGTGTGTGTGTAATAGAAATTAGATGTGTAAGAATTTGTGGAAAATTATTACTTTAAATCAACATGTCATCTGCATATAAGGAAATGTAATGCTGTAATGCTGAGTATCATAAATATAAATTGGAGAATAATTAGAGGAAAGCCATGGCACCTGTGCTAAGATTAAAAATAAAAATAAAGGAACAAAATAAAAGTGAGAGTCTTGAATGGAGCCCCAGGAGACAAAGGAAAATTAGGAAGAATTTAGTCCAAATAACAACAGCAGAAGGATGACTATACAAGACTTTAACCACTTTAATACAATTACAACCACAACAAATCATTTTGACCATAAAAAATGTAAATCCAGGTGCCAAAACATTCCTCAGCATTGAGAGATAATAAGACACATGGTGTCAGGATGTCTGGAGCATGTTCTAGAACAGGAACAATGGTTATACATTATTGTATGATTTCATTCGTTGTTCACAGAATCTGACTTTACAATCATCTTCAGAACAGATTTCAGCTGAACTGAGACGTCCTCTACAACTGCAGACAACTGGGACCTGAAATCTACATGTAGTGTCTCAAACTGTGACTGAAGCAGTCTGAATATTTTAGCAGTGTCTGTGCGGTTGCTTTGTTTGGATTTTTTTTGTATATGCAGAAGCTGACATGTGAGAGGTAGGTCTCATTTGTCTCAGACATCATATTGTCACCAAAAATTAGAATAGATTAGATTCAACTTTTGCCAGTGTGACTGCACACAGCGGAATTTGACCCCTGCGTTTAACCCATCCATGCAGTGAATCACACACACTAGTGAACACACATTACATTACATTACATTACATTACATTGCATTTAGCGGACGCTTTTATCCAAAGCGACTTACAATAGTGGGAAAGTACAGATGCGAAAAATACTAGAGTTGTACTAGTATTTAGTTAATACTAGAATTAACATTTGGATATCGAATGCTGAGTGCATATCAGTACTCATGGGGAGTATTTGGGATCACTAGAGCAGGTGCTCTTTGAAGAGCTTGGATTTTAGGAGTTTCTTGAACACAGTGAGGGACACCTCTGCTCTAGTGGTGGTAGGCAGCTTGTTCCACCATCTGGGAACTACTGAGGAGAACAGTCTGGATTGCTTTGTGTGAATGTTAGGCAAAGCAAGGCGACGTTCAGTGGAGGAGCACAGTGACCGGGCAAGGACATAAGCTTTTAGGAGCGAGTGCAGATAAGAGGGAGCCTGCTCTGTCATCACTTTATAGGTGATCATGCAGGCTTTGTGTTTGATCCGGGCAGCAATCGGAAGCCAGTGTAGCTCAGTGAGCAGTGGGGTGACATGTGCCCTTTTTGGATGGTTAAAAACCAGACGTGTTGCTGCATTCTGGACCATCAGCTTGTACCAAGAGTTGAGTGGCATGTTGTGTTAGGAACGGTCTGATTTGTCTGATATTATAGAGCGCAAAGCGGCAGGACCGTGCAACAGAGGACACATGATGTGTGAATGAAAGCTGGTCATCAAACATAACCCCGAGGTTCCTAACAACCTTTGATGGAGAGAGTGAGAGAGAGTCGATCGTCAAGGTGAGGTTGTGTTGAACCGACTGTTTTGCGGGGAAGACCAGTAGTTCAGTCTTTGAGAGGTTAAGTTGTAGGTGGTGATCCTTCATCCATGAGGATATATCTGAGAGGCAGTGAGATATCCGCGCCCGTGATGGAAGAGTCATCATCAGGCGGGAATGACAGATAGAGCTGAGTATCATCAGCAAAGCAATGGTAGGAAAAGCCATGCGAGCGGATAACTGGTCCCAGTGAGGTGGTTTAAATGGAAAAAAGAAGGGGTCCCAGTACCGAGCCTTGGGGCACTCTGGTCCTAGCCATGACACTTTAAATGAACGCTCAGCGAGGTAGGATCTGAACCATGATAGTGGTGTATCCGAGATACCCATGTTTGAAAGCATAGATCATAGGAGGTCGTGATTAACCGTGTCAAAGGCTGCTGACAGGTCCAGCAGTATGAGCACCGAGGACTGTCCGGTGGCTCTGGCAGTTTTTAAGGCTTCTGTGACGGACAACAGAGCCATTTCAGTAGAGTGTCCTTTTTTAAAACCAGATTGGTTGTGATCGAGATTGTCATACTGGGTGAGGAAGTCAGAGACCTGATTGTGCACTTCCCTTTCTATGACCTTAGAGAACACACATGTGCCCAAAGCAGTGTGCAGCCCTATTTATGGTCCCTGAGGAGCAGTTGGGGTTTACGTCACTTGTTCAAGGGAACATCAGTCATAACCTGCCCAGGAATCAAACTGGCAAACTTCTGGTCACTAGACGAGAACACTTACCACCAGACCAGAATAAAGTTAAAAGAGGGAAAGATAGCAGAAGCTATAGCTGGCCTGGAAACAACCATTTGGACAAATCAGTCACATGGTCTCCCCTAAATGAAAGTTTAGTGGGTCTTAGGTGACATCTGGATCCTGTTTAAAGTTAATCCACTGATCTGTAAATACTGAGATCTTCTGAACTGGCTCTTTAAAATGAATTTAAACTGCACGTCATTTCAGGCAGAACTGCAGGTCTCTGTTTCAACCTCTAGAGGGCAGTATATGCATCTCTGCAGATCATGAAAATATCAGATTTCCTGTTATTCTCATGTTCAGTCTCTGATGATAAACACTGAGTTCAGGTTCATGTCATTGATTATTTCTGTCTGCTGAAGATCAAAAGACACGACATGATCATTAAATACAGGAGAGCAGATACAGAAACAGACAATCTGTAAACTTCAAACTCAGCACTTATAAACAAATAAACAAATAAATAAACAGATAAATAAACAAATAAACAGATAAATCTTTATTACATAGAGGCAGTGAGACAGAGAGACTGAACTCTGCACTGATTTATAAGTTTTAAGTGTTAATATTATTCTAAAGAGCTCACATCACATCTACTAACACTGATAAACAGAAGAAAACAAACTGCAGATTTATTTTTTCTTTTCTGTTCCCCCTTTTATTTATTCTTTAAATGAGACTAAATAATACAAAAACATAGAGACAGAAAACTATGTAGACACAAAAAACAAAGAGAAAGGAAAAAACATGTCATGGTTCTTTTAATTTCTGTCATGTTCTGTTATCTAGAACCACCCACAGGAAAAGCAGCTAGATTGCTTCCATTCAGTCCATGTTCTCTACATATGCAAATCCTCCTTTACTCATCTAATATTAGCAGCATCTCCCTCTACAGCCGTGTGCATCAGTCTAAATGCAGCACAAACATGTTAACTTCAGCTTCACTGCTGCTGCTGGCTACTGTCTCATGTGAGTGTTTAACCTGAAGCTGCGTTTGACTTCATCTGCTTTATTCCTTCAAATATATAAAGCTTTTCTTCTCTTTTCACAGATGTGTTCTGTGCTACTGAGCTCATTCAGCCAGACTCAGTGATCATCAAACCAGCAGAACCTTTAACCATCACCTGTAAAGTGTCTGGAGCTTCTATCACCAGCAGCAGTCATTGGGGAACAGCTTGGATCCGACAACTTGAAGGAAAAGCTCTGGAATGGATCAACACTATTTATTATGATGAGGATATACGTGCTAAGGATTCACTGAAAACCAAGTTTAGTGTCTCTCGAGACGTCTCCAGTAACACAATAATCTTAAAAGGACAGAATCTGCAGACTGAAGACACAGCTGTGTATTACTGTGCTCGAGAACACAGTGCTGTAAGATATCAGCTGAAACGTACAAAAAACTCTCAGACCACAGCTTTCATTCAGACAGAGGACAGTGCATTAACATAGACTATGTTTATATAAAATAACATACATTACAGCTGCTGAATGGATAAAAAAAATAAATACATTAATAAACATTTAATAGACCATTTATTCAGTTAATACACCTTTTAGGGTCACTGAGAAAATATTAATCTTCTTATTCTGACTTCTCTCTGCATCTTCTATTTATACACCAAAATAATTAAGAACACTAAAATGATAAAAACTGTGCTCCAGAAGAAGATGAACATTTATTAAATATAATGTCAGTCAATATTAAACAACATTCAAAACTGTGAAATATCATTATTTTTATTATTTTTTATTGATTTGATTACTTAGATTCATGTGACTGAACTTTTAGAGATGATCAAGTAAATTTACAGTAACATGTGAGGATTTTTATGAAAGTTTTAATAAAATAAACTCCCCAGACAAATAAATAGTCAGCTGTAGATGATGCTGCACTCTGATGATGGGCTTTAAACACTTGTGGGGTGTGTGACAGGGTTCATTGATTGACAGGAGGTGGTACAGTGCAGTGAATGTCTCATCTGATGTGTGGAAAATGGTTCATAAAGGAAATGTTAATGATGGACAAAGAAGAGTATAAGGGTTCGGGCAGGCTGAGTGATTAGAACATGGATTTGTGCCACTGCTGATAGACCCGTATGACTGTACACCTGCAAATAAAACTACTTACTTCACACTCTGACCTTTGACACATCCAAATGCAATCTCTCTTTTTTGCCTATAAATTAATACTCAATATTAACATTATATTCAGAGATAGAAATATCTTACAGTCTAAGAGACTGCAGAGGGGTGGAGCATGTTTAAATTTACATTGTAAATAATCATTTTCTAATAAAGCTGAAAGTACATTAATACAGAATAATGCAGATAAATAATTCATATTTTGTTTAAAATCACTACTAATATGTAATGTTCATATTTTCAGATTAAAATAAATATAATAGAGGAGGAGACTATGCAGAAAGGGGTGGAGCTTGTAAGATTAAGAATTCAGAATGACAGATGTGTGTAAGCTTGCAAATGGACTATGCAAAGTCACTGTGCTTTACAGGCTTTTTATTCAGAGTGGTCACTCAGTGTTGATGATATTCTGCTGAATAAACATCACTCTGCTGGCTGCAGAATGGAAGTGAAGACTTTCTGTGTTTTTATATTAATGTCTCTCACTACAAGTAAGATCCTGATGGACTGATGTTCTACTCAGTGTTTTCTTTCTGTATAAACTATTCTGATATTTTCTTAACTGACTCTCTTTTCTGCTGATATTTAGTGTGTTGGAGTCAGACACTGATCCAGTCTGAAGCAGTGATCATTACACCTGGAGGATCTCACACACTCACCTGTACATTCTCTGGGATTGATGTTAATAATGCAGATATTTCCTGGATCAGACAGGCTGCTGGAAAAGGACTTGAATGGATCTCACATATTTCGGCTCCAAGTGGTAGCACTAAACGTTACTCTCAGTCTGTTCAGGGAAGGTTCACCATCTCCAGAGACAACAATAAGAAGCAGGTGTATCTGCACATGAACGGAGTGAAGACTGAAGACACGGCTGTTTATTACTGTGCTCGAGAACACACTGATACAAGACTCTGCAGCGCTGTACAAAAACTCACATTCACTCACACTGAGAAGAAAGAAAAATCACCATCTCACTAGTTTCTCCTACACAGCAATGAGAACATAAGAAACACAAATGAGACTTTAGTTTAGAGCTCAGATCTGACACTCAAATAGTTTCCAGAGAAAAAGTTCTCAGTAATCTCATGTGTCTCACTGACTTTTAATATAATAACATAATATCTCAGTAAAGTCTCACATTGTGCTCTGATAATAAATGTTTAGTAAAGACATGAATCTCACTATGACTTCAATCCTTTCTCATCAATAACTCAGAGTCTTCTCAGTGGTTCTGAGAAGCAGGACTAGTTTAACATCATGTATAAGATTAAACAGCAGCGCTCTGATCAGACTGTCTGTCTGTTACCATCAGTCAGCTACACTACACTGGTGCCCTGTCCTGGGCTTAACTAGGATAGTGTGTAATGCCCTGTGCCTGGTGAAGGGGTAGGGGTCTCACCATGACCCTGATCAGGATTAAGCTGAAGATTGTTTATGGATGGATGTAAATCTGTATTGTCAAAATCAGACAAGGGCAGAATGATCAGTCTAACAATAATAACAAAAGAAATGATCAACACTGATAGATGTAATAAGAGGTGCAGATTTTACTGTAAAAGATGTTTTATATGAACTGGTGGACATTTTTATACACAGCTTGTGGTTAAGTATTGCATTTAGCATCTTTAATCTTCATAAGATGAGCATCACATCACCTTTTTATTACTAGTGTAGCTCACTGTCTATTTATTATAATAGAAGTTATTTTATTTTTAATTCTACATTTTTAAACTGAAGTAATCAAAGCACTCTGGACAAATTCTGCTCCCAGAGTCCTCATGAATGTTTTTCTCTTTCATTGCACTTTTGTGCCACAAGAGGACAGTCTATACAAACCATTTTAATACACAGCACCTCATCAAACCTTCACTTGAAGGATCTGACTGTACTGTGATCTGTATTAACTTTATATTTATTAGTGAACCATCCAAACTGATGGAACACGTGACAGTTCAGCAGTTACCATCAACGTGTTAGTGAGACATCTCTGAAATAGAGATCAGAGTCTCTTATTTGTGCTCTTAGGGCTGGACTATGCAAATTACAGGTCTGTGTTCAGCTGATATATTCAGATTAAAAGTTTACCAGCAGTTTGTAGTGGATTACAGGCAGGTTTGTCATTTCTGCTCTTTAGGATGGAGCTGAGCATGTTTTTGAGCTACATCGCTGCCTCAGTGCTCATTCAGTGTAAGTGCAGCTTGATTTTATGTTTAGAAACATTCCTCATAACTATAAAATGTGATGTAGAGCTGTTTGTCTACAGGTGAATGTGTTTATATGTGAATGCTCCTGTATTTCAGATTGCTGCAGTCAGACACTGATTGAATCTGATCCTGTGATCATCAAACCTGAAGAATCTCATAAACTGACCTGCACAGGTTCTGGGTTTAACTTTGATGGCTCCTGGATGGCTTGGGTCAGACAGGCTCCTGGAAAAGGACTGGAATTTGTTGCCATTATTAGATATGACAGTGGTGAGAAGTATTATTCTAGTGCAGTCAGTGGAAGGTTCACCATCTCCAGAGACAACAGTAAGGATCAAGTGTATCTGCACATGAGCAGAGTGAAGACTGAAGACACGGCTGTTTATTACTGTGCTCGAGAACACACTGATACAAGACACTGCAGCGCTCTACAAAAACCTCTATAGTGTGTCAGTGTGAAGGAAGAAGTTCATCATAGCAGCTTTATTCAGTTCACTTTAATACAATCAGTATGACACAAATACAGTTTATTAAAGAATAATGTAGATTTGATCTTTTGTTCAGAAATATAGTCTTCTGTCTCTTCTGTTATGTTAGGAAACATCTATTTAAATGTTGAGTTTCAACTAAAAATAATGATTACTTCTAATGTTCAACACCTGATTGATTAGTAAGACGACATTCAGACTGATAGACAATTCCTTTATGTATTGTGTTCAAGCATCAGACCTTTCTGTGTTAAACAACTTCAGTTCAATTTGAGGTGAGATTTCTGTGCTCTTATCCTGACTCATATTTCACTAGAAGCCCAGACAGCCAATCTGAAGTTCTCTTATTTTGGACACATTATGAGAAGAACCAGACACCTGAAAGGAGGATTATGCTTAGAACAGTTGAAGGTAAAAGTAGAAGAAGATGATCAACTACAGGATGGATGAATACAATCAGAGAAATCATAAACAAGCCATTAAGAAGCCTGAAGATTCAAACAGAAGATAGAATGTTCTGGAGAAACACTATCCATATGGTTACAAGTCAGATTCAAACTGACATAATTTAATTAAACATAACTACTACTACTACTACTACTACTACTACTAATAATAATAATAATAATAATAATAATAATAATAATAATATACATTATTTCATAAATCATTAAATTAAATTATTTTTGTGGTAACATTTATTTTATTTTACCAACATCAAAAGAAGAAGAAAAAGAAAAAAATTGGGTTGCCATTGTGGACGTTTTTTGCACTGCTCCTAGACATTTAAATGTATGTGAAAAATAGGTAAATGCAGTAATATACAGTAAACCCAAGAGATGTATTTAACATGGTGGTTTAATCAGCATATGTTTAAAGCTGAGCATTTGTTGAGTATTGTTTTCCTGTGTGTTTTAGTTTCACCTTTCCTTGCAACGTCATTAAACCTGTAGACAAGTGCAAAGTGTCTTCAGAGTCTTGATGTTAGGAGAGCGTTTATCTGTCTGTCAAGATATATTCAGCACATATACAGAGGGCAGAACAGTGAAACCACGTCTTTCTGGTGTGTGTGGGATAGCGCAGCATAGACTGTCAGAGATACATCAAGCTGTGCTATTATGGAGGAAACATCTTCCTTCAAGACGCGCTCTCATGCTTCATGCTCCTCAGTACGATCCAGTACATCATCAACTGGGTCTGCTGCAGCCAGAGCAAGAGCAAGAGCAGAAGCAGCAAAAGCACGTCTTT
>BRDA01066273.1:3108-29474 GCA_036984385.1 Crenuchus spilurus | reverse complement strand
GTCCCTCATCATTATTGTCACAATCAGCCACAACAGGCTTCCTTTTCAGGTGCTCGTGCATCGCAGTTGTGCTGCCGTGGACGGCAAGTTCTGACTAGCAGATATTACATTGCACACGTTTCTCTTTCATTTTCTTAAAATTATCCCACTCTTTTGAGCTCCGTTGCCGGCTAGTCATGATGAGCCTGTCTGTATAATGTCCCATGATGTCATCCACGGCCTACCCCGGTTACCACTACTGCGCATGTGTGTCAAGGACAGAAAGGCAGATGCAGCAGTTTGGAGAGAAAAGGAAAGTTAAAAAAACTAAATCAACACATCGACTATTAAATTAGTCGTTGACTATTTTAATAGTCGACATAATCGTGACTAGTCGACTAATCATGGCAGCTCTAATATATTTATATATATATATTTATATGTATAAAATGCAATAGCCCAAATGACAACAGTGTATAAATACTTGCATGAGTACATGTTTCTTATTTTCCAATTCTTAATTTGATCTTAATTGGAAAATAATGAATTATAATTGAATTGTTTTCAATTATATGTGCTTTGGAGTTAAACCACAAACTCCAACATAAAATACAAGCATCCTTTACTGCTAAAAATGTACACATAGCCACATATTCCATTATTACATGTTAAATTCATTTGCATAAACATATGTAGCATATATGGAGATTCCCTGTTTCTGAACAGAACAGTACTTTAATCAAGTTAATTTTACTATTGTGATAAGTAAGATGTAGCACCACATTGCACTGTGTCCATTATCTGGCTAGTACACTGAATACATTTTCCATAATTTCTATTTTTGAAATATTCTCAAGCAACACTATTTGTTCTAATTTACTCCACGAAATGAGCATTTCGAGACTGGAATGCTGCTTAAGGATGATTCCCGCAGGAGCTGCAAGGTAGTTTATGTACATTAACCTGAATTAAACTGACCTTGGATCAACTGAGAGAGTTTGATCTTCAGCAAATCCCCGACAGACACCCCCTCTTCACACCTTTTGTGCGTTGAAGGGGAAGTTTTCGCAAAGTTGTATCATTAAGGAGAATTATCTCGATTACCCGAGGGTGCTTTCGGTGCAACCGGGAGAGATTTATGCGCTACTTTACGTCCCGCATATGTCTCTTCCCATTAAGAGTGAGCAGCAGCTGGGATAAGCTAGTAAACAGCCTCATCATCGTCTAGGTTTATTCCACAGCCTGCACGTAAGTACCTCCTTCAAAACTCATGGGTGCTGAGATATCGTCAATGCAAATTGAAAGCATGGATGTGTGCTCTCCTGGAACGAACTTGCTTATGTTCCTGACACTACATGACATACTGTGATCTATAAAAAGTATAAAGGTATATTGCATAGCTGAAACCACTAGCAGCAACTATCTTGAAACCTGAAATGGATCCAGATTTTTGTCCATTTTTATAGATAAAATTCCATTTGGGATTATTTAACAAGTCAATTTAGATCTTTGAATTGGGGGCCCCGAGTGACTCAGCGGGCAAAGACGCTACCACTATGAACCGAGGATCGCAAGTTAGAATCCCGGTCATGCTGTTTGCCATCAACAGCCGGGGCCCAAGAGAGCAAAAATTGGCAGTGCTCTCTCTGGGCGGGTAGATGGCACTCTCACTCTCCCTATCACTCTCACATTGCAATGTCCGCTGGTTCAGGGGTCTACTGATAGCTCCTATCGGAGCTGGGGACCCTGTGTGCCTTTCTCCGAGCACATTAGGCTCTCCAGGCTCTCCAGTGTATCAGCCTTGTGCTTGCCTGCACCCTCCTACAGTCAGCGACATTGCAAAGTGATGGGGAGAGGCCTAATAGAGGGGATGGGCTAATTGGCTACCACTACATTGGGAAGGGGATAAAAATTGGCAAAAAAAAACTAGAAATAAATTAAAAATAGATCTTTGAATTGTTAGCCTGCAAGCTAACCTGGAAAGCATCCTTGCCCTTTGACTAAGGTGACCAGATTTCTGAAGTCTGTGGTCAATCGTTAAAATATCCATAGTTTTTTTTTTTTTATATTCCAGTTTTATAGATCCCGTGGTAACTTATATTCAAGCATAATTATACAAATCAGCCTACCTTTCACCTTTACTATGATTCAGGTCCTTTAACCTTACCTCCTTATAATATCTGGGTTACCTCGTGTCTTGAAAATATGTTTGTAGTGATGTTGTGGACACTTGTTATCTTTTGGTGGAGTTTTACACAGCAGTATTCTGCAAAAACTAGGCGAGCATGTAGTAGCAGTGATTAGTAGATAGCAGAAGCCAGACCCCAATGCTGGCCAAAACAAGCACAATGTGAGACCTGCTCGTCTGCTCTGATTCTAGTTAAAAACAGGGACAAGGTACTTGTTATGCTTTTGTTAACTTCTTAACTCTCCAAAATGGACAAAAGTATGTGGACACTAATAACAGCATTTATGTCCATTTTTAACATTATGCATAACAGTATGCACCACCATGAGAACGTTAAAAGCAGGTCAGTTTGAGACAAGTGTTTGATGATGTTGGCATGCAGCACTACTTGCCAAAATACAGAAACAAATAAACAAACATCAGATGCCAAATGGTCTTAGTTTGACTAGGTAATGGGACAATTTTTGTCACTTTTTTTGACATGACTATTCATTTAAAAGCTTGTTTCATTAGCAGAGACAGGTGCCTCAGTAAAGCGGCAGTGTAGGGACTCGTCTTCAGCAGGCAGCCACAGTCAGCCTCATTACAGAGAATAGATGAGCTTTTCTCCATAGGCAGCGCATGCAGGAGAGATGTGTGTTACCATATGGCACCAGCAACACGTTCACTACACCTTCCCTCGGAACATTAAGGCAAGGAGGAACGGGGTCATTTAAAAGCGATCCAATCAGAGTCCACACTTGCATGGTTTTCGTTACCCTTGGAAGTCTGCCCTTGTCTCCATTTGCACACACACACACACACACACACTCATATACACCCACGCTGTCTGCATTCGCTCGATGCGATTCTCTGTGTGATTTATGTCCCACCTTGCAGTTGTATTAAATACATTACAGGCTGTGTGTTTTCACTCCTCTGGGAGCTCACAGGGGCAAATAGGGATGGTTTCTCACATGTAGCTTTATAGCGTTAATGTGGCTACATTTTAGCCTCACATTCCAATGAATCAGTGGAGCAAGATTTTAAGGGCCCCAGTATAAAAACTGAATCAGTACTCCATCAAAACCAGTTAATTATGAAAAACAGGCCATGTAACATGCTGCTTTGTTTGTCTCAGCCATGCTGGTGTTGTAAAGTGGGCTACTAATATACCCTTAACTTCCCTTTACTGCATTTCACTGAAAGCTATTTTCAATGATAGCATGTTAATGATTTTAACTGGGCGTCTTGATGCATCCTAAATTGATTAATGAGGAGGCGGGACTTATGCTTATGTACACATGCACACTCAAATGATTTGCCTTTAAGTTGACAGTATTCTCTCTATATCACTTTCTCCCTCTCTCCCTCTATCGCTCTCTCTCTTTCTCTTTCTCACTTTCTCTCTTTCTCTCTCGCTTTCTCTCTCTCTCTCACTCTCTGTCTTTCTCTCTCATTCTCTTGCTTTCTCTTTCTCTCTCTCTCTCTCTCTTTCTCACTCTCTCTCTCTTTCACTATCACTCTCTCTCTCTCTCTCTCACTCTTTCTCTCTCTATCTGTCACTCTCTCTCTCTGTTTCTCTTTCTCTCTCTCTCTCACTCTCTCGCTCTCTCTTTCTCTCTCTCCCTCTCACTCTCTCATTCTCTCTCTTTCTCTCGCTTTCTCTTTCTCTCTCTCTCTCTCTTTCTCACTCTCTCTCTCACTATCATTCTCTCTCTCTCACTCTCTTTCTCTCTTTATCTCTCTCACTCTCTCTCTGTTTCTCTTTCTCTCTCTCTCTCTCACTCTCTTTCTCTCTCTTTCTCTCACTCTCTTTCTCTCTCTCTCTCTCCCTCTCACTCTCTCATTCTTTTGAGTTGACATAGTTCTCTCTCTCTTTCACTTTCTCTCTCTCGGAGTTAACAGTGTTCTCTTTTTTCTTTTTCTTTGTCACTTTTTCTTTCTCTCACATAGTGGACAATGTTCTGTCTCTCTCTGAGTTAAGTGTTCTCTTTTATTCTTTCTATCTCGTTTACTTTTTTCTCTGTTCTTTTCATGTCTCTGTGTGAGTTCTCCGTTTCTCTTTCTTTTTCTTTATTTCTCTCTCATTCTCTCTCTGAATTGAGAATGTTTTCTTTTTTCTTTCTCTTTCCCCTCTCTCCTCTTTTTCCTTCTCTGATTCTCTCTGTCTGAGTTCACAGTATTCTCTTATTCTTCTCTCTGAGTAGACTTTTCTTTCTCTCTCTCTCTCTCTCTCTCTCTCTCTCTCTCTCTCTCTTTCTCTCTCTCTTTCTCTCTCTCTCTCTCTCTCTCTCTCTCTCTCTCTGTCTCTCTGTGGGGGATTTGGGGATAGTAACGCTTTCAGTCACTCTGTGTCTATCTGTCATCATCACGCTGGCGATGGCTGCCAGTTTGCACCTCTCATGCCATGCATCTTGCTTACTGTAAACAGGCAGGCGCCATTAAGTTGACAAGATGAGGGGAAGATTACGCCATTAAAACACTTTGTGAAGCAGCCATTTATAAACTCAGGCAGACACAGCATTGTCATCACGGCTGCGGATTACACTGACTGCGATGATGCATTGGGCTCAGGGGACAATTTCTGGCCTCCTGGTGACTCCTGGCTCTTTTCCCCTGACGACACACCGTCAAGGTGTTTGCACAGCGATTGTGTCCCTAAGAACACACAATAATACGTATGTGTAGCTGTGCATGTGTGCCGCCTCCAGTGCCACATCGCTTTGTGTCTCCGGCACGTCTCTCATTTAGTTTAATCTGACTAAAATGGAACGAGAAAATAATAAGAGATTTATTCTTTTGCACGCGTGCAGTTTACAGCGTCTAATTACGAGATGAATATTCTCTCGGCGGTCTCACGCTACGCGTTTACTGTAACAGATGTCCCCTGTAATTGGATTTAAAGCATTTGAATTAGCCAGAGACTGTAAATGGGTTATACCAATCTCATTGGCACTGGCACTGATGTATGTTGTCAGCCTCACTTCTGACGCAAGTAATTCTTCATTGTGGAAAAAACAACTTTCATTTAATAATTCATCAAGGGGCTTTGACCAATATAAATGACACCCTTCTATCATTGTACATATTAGAATGAAATCTAAAAGTGTTTGTTGTGAATGATCTAGCTTTGTTAAATTCAATTAATCACGTCTTTAAAAGTGAGAAGAAATCCAATACAATCCTCACATCACTTCATTTTTCGCCTTTGTAGAATAATTCCATTGATTCCTCCATTTCATTGATTCTTCTATTGAACTAACCTCTGACCTTAAATCTCACACATTCTTGTGTTTGATATTCTTCTCTGCAGGCCACTGTGTGGTTTTCTGTACCAGAAACAGTCAACACTGGTGTTTATATGACCTTTAAAATGATTGTTGATTATTATTGCTGGACCTTTAAGACTGATATTGATATTGGTTGTTGATGTGACGTGGCATTTTTGCTGTCACACAAGATAAAAATGAAAATAATTAGTTTTAGGCCACTCTCAAGATTGTCCTATGGAGTGACTGTTTCAAGCATGGCTCAACAAATGATAACATCAATTAAAAGCATACAAAAGTTGATAAATACCTCATGCATGTCTGCTTTAGCAAATTGTGATCATATCTAATAGTATATGAAGTTTTTGTCTCAAATATTGACCTTTTTTCAGTCCACTGACAGTGTTTCCTTTTGATGTCCCATATGCCAGGTTCACACTAGATGACTTTTTTGAGTCGTCGCTAATTGTGCCGTTCACACTACATGACTGATTGAGCTCTAATCATGAGTCTTTCAGTTGTTGTGACTTTCACACTACATGACTGGTCAGCGACATGGGGTCACAAACTACACAATTTTTCATCACAGACTCCTGACTGCTCTCCAACGCGCTTTGTCACAAGAACAGAACAGTACAGCTGGTGTGCTGGCTATGAGTGTGCAATACAGCACACTGGCTATGAGCCAGCAGTACTGTTAGTTATATTTGTTGCTGCTCCCATTTTTTAGGAAAAAATAGTACCAGACTAATGTGTATATAAACAGAGGGATAAAGATACAAGCATACCATCGGGTGCCTTCGAACCAGAACTGCCTCTTTTATTTTCATTGTTTTTCACTTGTCAAAATAAGAGAGCTACACAAATATCACCACAGTGAGAGCACACATTAATAAACTAACAATATTACAAACATACTGTCGCCAGCTTTAATTCATCTGTCCATTACACTGATCACAGATATAATCAATCATATTATTTCTGCAGTGTAGTCACTGTCTGCAGTGGTTCTCTCTCTACATGATCACAATGGTTGTACATAGTTACTGTTGTACTGGTCAGTGCCTGGAAAACTGGGCTAAAATCATATAATTTCAACTAGGCATTAGCATCACTGGTACTTTGCAAAACATTCAACAAGACAATTTTATTCCTAAAAGAAATTGCAGTAAAAGTCCTGTCAGGGAGACATAATGCTTCATCATTCATTCATTTCCCATCTCAGCCAATCATGACCTGCCACTGGTCTTCAAAAAGCAGCATCTCACATCTTGCTTTGCTGCCTTTCATGTGCTGATATATCAATATTCTCCTCCATCCTCCTTATCATCATCAGGTTAGTCCTGATCCTGTTGTCCAAGGAATTAGGCTAAAACCCTGTCATCTTCCTTTCCAAACATTGCAGGCCTGATTGGATACTCTAAAGTTACCCTGGTGTGTATGAATGAATGTATGTATGTATGTATGTATGTATGCCCAGATATGGTTGGCACTCTGTCCTGGGTGATCCCCCTAGTGCTCGATGCAGTCCTCCAGGTGGACGGTTGCTTCCGGTTGAGAGTACGCTGTGCGCAACTGGCTGCCGCTTCTCACCGGAGTGTGTGTATACACAGTAAATCTGCCAGTGTTAAATCAACACTATTAGAGTTAAATTAACACTGAGAGTGTTACATTTTGACACCATCAGTGTTAATTTAACTCTAATAGTGTTTATTTAACACTGGCAGATTTACTGTATATGAAGTGTGTTGATTGTAAAGTGTCCTTGGGTGTCTAGAAAGGTGCTATATAAGTATTATGTGTATGTATGTGTACACCAAAGACACTTTAATTTTAAGAAATGGAGTTATGACATAGCTAATGTTTGGGAGGAGGATCATGCTGTAAGTACCTCGTCCTTCCTACAATACCGTTAAGCTCCTAATCCATCTTCCAATCCCTTTCTTTAGTTCAAACATGTTGGACACCCCTTGTCATATATATACACTGCTCAAAAAAATAAAGGGAACACTTAAACAACACAATGTAACTCCAAGTCAGCCACACTTCTGTGAAACCAACCTGTCCAGTTAGGAAGCAACACTGACTGTGCATCAGTTTTACCTGCTGTTGTGCAAATGGAACAGACAACAGGTAGAAATGAGAGACAATTAGCAAGACAACCTCTATACAGGAGTGGTTCTGCAGGTGGTGACCACAGACCTTTTCTCTGTTCTCATCCTTTCTGGCTGATGTTTTGGTCACTTTTGCATTTTGTCAGTTCTCTCACCATAGAGGTAGCATGAGGTGATGTCTACAACCCACAGAAGTTGCTCAGGTAGTGCAGCTCATCCAGGATGGCACATCAATGCAAGCTGTGGCAAGAAGGTTTGCTGTGTCTGTCAGCACAGTGTCCAGAGCATGGAGCAGATACCAGGAGACAGGCCAGTACACCAGGAGACATGGAGGGGGCCGTAGGAGGGCAACAACCCAGCAGCAGGACTGCTACCTCCTCCTTTGTGCAAGGAGGAACAGGAGGAGCAGAGCCAGAGCCCTGCAAAATGACCTCCAGCAGGTCACCAATATCAATGTTTCTGCTCAAACTGTCAGAAACAGACTCCATGAGGGTGGTATGAGATTTTGAGTATGATTCCAAATCCAGACCTCCAAGGGGTAATAATTCTGATTTACATTGATCATTTTTGTTATTTTGTAATTAACACATTTCACTATATAATAAATAAAGATTTTCACCTGGAATATTTTATTCATTGAGATCTAGGATGTGTTATTTTAGTGTTCCCTTTATTTTTGTGAGCAGTGTATATATAGTCATATTAGAATATTATAATGTTATATATTATTATAGTGTGCAACACTAATAATCATGATGGCCAATTACCATATACTAGATGCCACATACTAGTGCATTGCCAAAAATGAGAGTTTGTGTTCATAATTTAATAATAAAAAAGTTAACTGTCATTATTATAATCATTACGCATAAATTGACATATTTAGCTTCAAACTGCTCTAACAAAGTTAAAAATTCTAATAATTCTAAAATCTCATGAGCAATAAGGTATAGTGATCAACATTAAAACAAACAAAGGCTTGAAACATTACAGTATCTGAGATGTACAATAACATTTCCAGCGTATTTCATCTAATCTTTCATTTCTAATCATTGTTTCTCAGTAATAAATTATTACTCTACCATCACAGTGCTACACTCTACCCAAGAAGTAAAACCACTCTTACTGGAGAGGATTTGAAATATATTTATATGTAACAGTTTATGGTGCTGTGTGTGGTAATCCATAGGGGTAGACGTCACTTTTTGTTTTCTTAGGTTTGGTACAGGAGATAGGATGCTGCATACATCAAATACATCAACTTGGCACACCTGGACTACAAGGAAAATTGTGTTTTCCACAGCGCAGGCCATTTATCCTCAACAGTTGAATGGAAATCTTCGATCTCTTTTAGTTTGTCAGGAACAAAATGTTTTCCATCATCATGGGCACATTTGGATCCCACTGGGAGCTACATGGACAAACATCCTCTAGTTCATTGTGAGCATCTTTAGAAGTGAGCTGAGATGTGTACCACTGTGTCTGAGCTGTGTGCAGTGGACTTATTTCTCCCCGCTCACCTGAAGAAGAGTCCGAGGGCGCGCACTGCAGAGTGTTCAATCCGTAGCAATTTCTAAAAGGCCATTCATAACATTTTCTATGCATTGGAGTGGTTGGCAGCTTGTGTAAATGGCTCAGAGATACACCGAGAGATAGAGGTGGTGTGCAGGAGGAGACGCAGTCAGCGCTGTTTGAGTCTGAGTGCTGCTGAGAGCCTATAAATGATTCACAGCACTTCCCACTGGTCACCATGCTAAAATATTGATGGGCCTATACAGATCATAGTCACACTGACCCTTATTGTTGTACCCAGGAGGACCCCATGTACATGCAACATACAATCCCTAGCCTACAAACATGGCCTTGACCATCTCCCTGAGCAAATATCCTGTCTGTTTTATCTCCTGGCTCTCATCCTTATCCCTCTCTCACTCTGTTTCTCTCTATATCCCCCTCTAACTTGCCTCTTAATCCTTCGCTCCATCTTTGTCCCAGAGTCTGGGGATTGTGTAAGTGCTTTGCAATGCTTCATGGGCTTTATGTGTCCTTCTTCCTCCTGCTATGTCTTTTTCCTTCTTTTCATTTGCGCTGTCACATTCTCCGCCTCTTCCTAAATGGATTACGAAGTGTTCGCTTGTGGGACGGGATGAGTTGGAAAGCATTCCCTCGGTTGAAAAAGATAGACAGCAGTAGGGAGCCAGCACAGGAAAACAAACAGAACTGTCCTATTTATTGTGCCTCCATTCCTTCACCTACTGTTTTCTTAACATCTCAATCTAATTTGCTTAATTCTTCATGTGTCTCAATGCTACATCGTCAGCTGGAGGCACTGCATATCTCCCTCTCCAGCTCTTTCCCAGCTCTCTCCTGCAGTCTTGCTGCGTTCCCCAGATCAATCTTCTCCAATCAATATTTAATATTGGACAAGAAAAGCGCTGTTTCTTTCCACAGTTTGTATTGTAGCATTTCAACAGGACTCACCTAAACCATAAGTGTCAGAACCTGGACAGGAAATAAATCATTCAACGAAGGGACAGAAATACACACTTACCCCCTGAACCGTCGCTGAAATCAAACCTCCCCACCCTGGCTTTGGCTTTTCAGAGACAGTTGATACATTATCATTATGGTCATGTTTCCTTGACTCTCCATAGACAGCTTGACAAGCTGAACAATTGCAGTTATTGACCTGTTCAGCTTGTCTTTAGTTGCTCTTTAAGAAATCGTTCACTTAGAAATGCTAATACCGCTAGGAAATAAACTGAATAATAAGGTACAAATGTATTAGAGTAACATGAACAAATATTAGACAGACTATCACATCAGAATACTGGAATATTGAGGGAAAAAATCACAACCATAATCTAATTCAAAAAGATAATTACATGTACATTACATTTTTCAGGAATGTTCTTGTTTTAATGTTGATACTATTTCAATAGCAATTTATTCCAAATTAAATATTCTAATAAATTGAGATTCTGGATTTATAAGCCAAACTGATCAACAGTAATACAAAAATGACTTAAAATACATCATGTCTCCGCCCCATGTTACATCACATCAATGTACAGCCCTGCCGTCTCATTACATGTTAATCATTGTTTGCTATACATCCTCCCTAGTGTGTCGTAGTAATTGTGAGACATTATATGTCACCCTGTCGTGTTTATCTTTGATAAACTTTTTCTTGAGATTTTAATATTTGGATGTAGCTTTTTAAATAAATATGCCAATGTAGTCATGATAGTGATTTGTATTGTTAGCCATGTAAACATCTATGGTAGCGATTTAAATACTTTAACTACAGATGTTGATGTAGACTGAATGCATAGGTTGTAAAGTTTGTGATTGGCACATTTGAAACACTTTCATTTAAAAAAGAAAAGAAAAAAAGCAATAGTCCAGGTGATAAGTGAAAATGATGTTCATAAAAGTATAAAAGTTGGTACTCTTGTAGAGTTTGGAACCTTGAAGACTTTCAGAAATGCCTCAGTGTGGCTTGTTACAGTGATGCCATTTATAACACTATTAACCATAAACTCTTCAGGTGAATATCTGATGGTGAGAAGTCATGTAATCATTCATTTTTAATCATTTTCTGGTGCCAGAACTGTCTGTCATGCTTGTGTTCACAAAGGGGATGCATTTTCTTTCCAGAGGCAGCTGATACATGATCATTATGGCCAGGTTTCCTTAGACATCGTGGCAAGCTGACCAATTGTAGTTATTGACTTTGGCATCTTGTCTTTAGCTGCACTTAGATAATTAGTTCTCGTGGTTATGTTAATGTTGCTAACAGGTTATTAGATTCCATTCCCCATTAGCCACATTAGGTATATTTGGTTGAGCTGTTCCTTTCAATACAGAAACCGCCAGGGCATGTAGTGGAAGTGCATTAGCAACGAGTATTGGATTAAGAAATTGGTGAATAGGCATAAAAGTGATTTGTGTATTTAACACATGTATAATTCAACATGTACAAACTCTCCATTGGGCCTTACTTAGCGTTCTCCCCAAGCCCAGAATTAATCAGACCTCACTCACTGTCTCGTTTCAGTCATTACCAAAAGCGGAGACAGTAAGACTGTGATATCATAATTATAGCATTTTCAATAAAGTGCCGGGTCATTACAGTAATTTCAGAAATATTAGCCCTCTCGCCTCATCCTCGGGGGACACTGAAGTCCAGTAATGTGGTGTCAATTACATGTGCCAGGTTCGGCTGTAATTTGTTATGAGTCTACTTTCCTGGCACGCTTCTTTTCTGCAAAACTGTTAGAAGGTCAAACACTTGGTTGCAACTGCAAGAATGTCTTATTAGAAAAAACATCTAGTCATTATTCTGGGTGCGTGGATTGCCTAACCATTTTAGATCATACACCGTATGTCCAAATGTTTGGGGACGTCCCTGGTAATGAATACATTCAGCTTCTTTAAGTTGCGCCCATTGCTGTCACAAATGGAGACACAGAGCTTGTTTAGTCCCTGTAGAGAAGTACTGCTAATAGAATAGGACTCTGGAGCAGATAAACATGAACCTGTTGGCACCACGTCTTATGCCAGGTGTGGATTAGAGAGGCATTGAGCTATTGAGCTGTGTTCTCTGAAATGATGGTGTTCCATCTAATACTTTTGGGATGAGACTGGGATGAGGTGAGGTGGTGGGCATCATCCAACATTCTGATTTCACTAACACTAGTAGAAAGCCTTCTCAGGATGGTAGAGTTACTCTAAAAACACTTTTTAATACCCCATCCATGCCATGTTTATAACAGTGGTGTGTCCGTCTTAGATCACTTGTAAATGAATCCTCTATGTTTGTATAGAGAACCTGTTTTGTATGTGTCCGCAAAGTATTGTTTGTACTTATTACTGTTATTACATTACTTTACATTATGTCAACCATGGCACGGTGGCTTAGTGGTTAGCACGTTCACCTCTCAGTGCTGAGGTCTTGGGTTCGAGTCCCCATCTGAGCGGAGTTTCCATGTTCTCCCTGTGTCTGCGTGGGTTTCATTTGGGGACTCCGGTTTCCTCCCACAGTCCAAAAACATGGAGGTCAGGTGAATTGGCTACTCTAAAATTACCATGTCCCGGTCATGCTGTTTGCCATCAACAGCCGGGGACCAAGAGAGCAAAATTGGCAGTGCTCTCTCTGGACGGGTAGATGGCGCTCTCACTCTCCCTATCAGTCACACATTGCAATGTCCGCTGGCTCAGGCATCTACTGATTGGTCCATTCAGAGCTGGAAACCCTGCGCTTTCCGCCAAGTGTGTTGGCTCCCCAGTGATGGTGTATTGAGCGGTGGTTCGAAAAGAGGCGGAGACTGCATCACACGCAATGGAGGAGGCTTGTGTTTGTCTTCACCCTCCTAGAGTCAGAGATAATGTAAAGTGATGTGGAGAGCCACTAATAGGTTGGATAAATTGGCAACTTTGGGAAAGGGAGAAACTTGGCAAAAATTGATAAAAAAATAAATAAAAAATTACCCTGGTGTGTGTATGTCTGTGTATGTATGTATGTATCTATGCCCAGATATGGTTGGCACTCTGTCCTGGGTGATCCCCCTAGTTCTCGATGCAGTCCTCCAGGTGGACGGTCACTTCCGGTTGAGAGTACGCTGTGCGCGACTGGCTGCCACTTCTCGCCGGAGTGTATGTATGAAGTGTGTAGATTGTAAAGCAGCCTTGGGTGTCTATATAAGTATAATGTGTGTATGCGTAACCACCCTTTCTCTTCCATCCATGGGCATCCAGCTCTCTCAGGCAAAGCAGAAGCCTTCCAGATCTCCTCCCCAAGCTCTCAAAGTTCTCTATCATCTTACCATTCAATCATACAGAAGACCAGGACACACCTAATAAACAGACTATTAGAGCTGATCCTAAATGACTACAATTATATAGATGTTTTATTATCTACAGTTTTGTAACACAAGGCCATATTTCGTTATTACACTTCTCATTCCTAACTTTCAGTCTAGTGTTACTGATCCTATCTATTATTTTTCTGGTGTTGACCTTGGCCATCCTGTTCTCTTGGTTCTTTGATAATGAACACTCCCGTTATGACCCCGTCGGCCTGTTTTCTGACCCCTGCTGTGAACAATGATTTCCGATTGTCTGGATTTGTCCTAATAAAAGGTCCACGCAAATGCATGTCTGCGTCAAGTTCCCCTTTGATTTCTGTCTCCAATAAATAAGTTTAGCTTAATAATAATTAGACCTCAAGCTTTCTTACTGTTTGCAATAGCAGAGTTTTAACGTGGTAGGAGCCTGACTGTAAGGTGGCACTGAATCTCAGTGGGTGGAACTACAGAAAATAGTGACATTTTAACGCTCATTTACAAAGTGTAGAGCAAAGTGAATTTCTCACGAGGAAGCAGCAGGTTAGCGTGTTCTTCTGTTGTTCTCTTTTTTTTTGTCTGTGGATGACAGTAAAATATGTACATTCTAAACAGGAGCTGCTCATGCATAAACGATGGTGTCATGTTTACCAGGTTCTCTCCTCTGAGTGTTTCTACTACTGCGGCAACTTTTCATGGCTCGGATGACGAGCTTATCAACACAACATATGTTTGGTCCTGAGTGCTGTTCAATTCCTTCTTGTTTCACGGGCTTATCTGCTAATGTGGTGTGTGTTTCTTAGAGAGAGCAGGGGTCAGGATGGCAGCTGAACAATGCAGATAAACTTATGAATAGACAGTAGACTTCCCTCCATTAACAGAGAGTTCCACCAATATTTCACAATTGCAGCATAATTTAATCACTGAGATGGAAACGATGGTGGCCGGGCAGAAACTGTGGTCTGATGGGTGCAAGTACAAAGAAAAATGAAAGAGTCTGTGCCTGGGTAAAGAATGCAAGCCATCTGAGATGCTTTTCTATGCAACCTTAAGTCCTGGCATTCATGTTGATGGTACCACCTACCAGGTTCACGCTACATGATTTTTAAAAAATCATAAACGATGTTGAAATTGGTTTTTAATTTGTTTTTGTCCTTTATCGTTGTTAATCGTAAAGGCACCCACACTACACCATCTGCCCTAAAATGAAACACCACACACTTTATGAGTAACACACCCGACCAACGGCTCCGAGCCTCAACACTGGAGTTTTTTGTGAACTAGACATAAACAAATATGGCGGATGACAGTGAAACAATTGGAAAGCTAGTTGTGTTTCTGCTCAGATTAAAAAGAAAAGAAAGTGTGAAAATAAAAAGAAAATGTGGATGAATGAATGTTACTGTACACTTCTATTGTGCCTTGCTAATACCCAAGGGCATTTTCCAATCAATACAGTCCTTTTACACACATAGAACTCAACCACAAAGTGGTGAAAAGTGCCAGCCAGATCCAGTGCTAGATCAACCTGAAAGCGACCGTCCACCTGGAGGACTCCATCAGCCAGTACTAGGTTTTAATGTTGTGGCTGATCAGTGTGTACAATATCTGTTTGATATGCCTTTGGCTAAGAAGTGAGCATCAAATGTATTGTCAGTGCTTAAACTTACATTTATTTTACACTCAACTAATTTATTAAACTCGTGTCTCTAATTCTAACTCCTAATTTTAACCTCAGTCTAAATTTTAACCCCACCCTTAATCTCACCCCAAATCCTAATCACCAAATTTAACCTCAACCCAAATCCTAAACCCTAATCATAATCTCAAACAGAATCCTAACCCCTAATATTAATCTCAACCCAAGTCCTAACCAGAATTTTAGCCTCAAGTCAAATCTTAATCCTAATCTTAACCTCACCCCAAATCCTAAACCCTAATCATAACCTCATCCAGAATCTTAACCTCTAATCTTAACCTCAAACCAAATCATAACCAGAATTTTAGCCTCAAGTCAAATCTTAATCCTTAATCTTAACCTCACCCCAAATCCTAAACCCTAATCATAACCTCATCCAGAATTTTAACCCCTAGTCTTAACCTCAAGTCAAATCTTAATCCTTAATCTTAACTTCACCCCAAATCCTAAACCCTAATCATAACCTCATCCAGAATCTTAACCCCTAATCTTAACCTCAACCCAAATCCTAACCCGAATCTTAGCCTCAAGCCAAATCTTAATCCCCAAACTTAACCTCAACCCAAATCCTGACAGGTAACCTTATCCTCAATCAAAATTCTAACCCCGAATCCTAACTTCAACCCAAATCCTACCCACTAGCCTTAACTCAACCCTAATCCTGACTCGTAACTATACCATAACCTCAGCCCAAATCCTAATCCTGAATCTTATCTTCAACCCAAATCCTAACCACTAAACTTAACCTCAACTTCAACTCAAATCTTAACCTCTAATTTTAATCTCAACCCAAATCATAATTTCTAACCTTAACATCAACCCACCTACTAATCCTTAATCCTAACTTCAACCCAAAACCTAACCCGAAACCCTAAATTTTGATTTTGATCCTCCCTCATCTCACAGTCACTGAACTGTGTTTCCTGTAGAAGAACACAGTTTGAAGCAAATGTGTAATGATTTAGAGTTTACATTATGCTAATTGGTGACTGCATGAGGCTAATTGGTAGCTGTTTTAGACTCCTATCTTCAGAACAAATTTTAAAAAAGCAAACATCATACTGCAAACATTAGACTCGTCACCACTGGAGAACGGAAAAAGTAAACAAAGTGTGCAATAATACATATGTCAGCCATAACATTAAAACCACCTTCTTCTACTGTGTCTGTATTAATTGTCAGCTCCACTGACACTAGATGCACTTTGTAGTTCTACAATTACAGACTGTAGTCCATCTGTTTCTCTGTATACATCTGCCTCCTTTCACCCTGTTCTTCAATAATCAGAACCACCTCAGAGCAGGTATTACTTAGGTTTGTAAACAGTGCAGTGGCACTGAGGTGGTGGTGGTGTGTTAGGTGGTTTTTATGAAGTAGCTTTCCAAGGTAAGTGTTTCACTTGGCATAATTGTGCAAATGACAAATAAACAGTCTGGCTTTGATTTGAATTAGACTTAGTTCGGGACTTAGAATGGAGGATCACTATTAAAAATGTCATTCATTCCAGAACTCAGGCTTGATTACTGGGAACTCGTTTGTGGTGTTTCTTGTTCTTTTTGTGCTCTGCTCTTTTCTCCAGCGTACCTGACACAGGACTCTGTTCAAGATAGGATCGACAGTGGCTTAATAAGTTGAATCAGAGAAGGAAAAACAGAAATGTGCAGTATGTGTTGTCTCCAGGACTTACATTGTAAACCACTGATAAAAGAAAACAAAGCTCCATTACTTGAAGGCAGGAAGCAATGGGGGGTTATTTAATAGACAATAGATATTCATTTATGTTCATTTCTCTGAAGGGTGCAAAAGCGTGCCGTGTGCTTTCGCCCCGCGGTGTGATCGGAGGCTGCTGCTGTACTGTAACTTGGATAATAGGCAGCATCCTGTGTGGCTGCAAGACACAAAGGGCAAAAAAGTGTTTCCTCTGCTTCCCTGTAATCACATTTAGAAAGAGAAATGAAATTTGCCTCAGTACAGAGAGACACTGCAACATCTCCTGTTCAATTACACACAGCAGCTTCTCGCTCTGCTGTCTGAAACGCGTAACTCATCATCGCTGCTGTTCTGTGCACGAGTGGGGTGAAATATGAACGGCAGGATTTAGCACAGACACATTCAGACACAAACAGATGCATGTATTTGTATGTGAACATGTTCGGGAGGCTGAGGAGGTCACTGTGATGTGTTACTGGGTTAAGGGTCTGAGTAGATAAGAAACTGAGCCTTCACCCTGTATCCACAGAACTTGAGTTAGGCTAGCACAATTTGGCTCGAATGGAAGTACCCTTTGGATCCTTTGGAAGAGATAAACATAAACCTATTGGCACCATATCTAATGGCAGGTGTGGTCTAGAGGGGTATAAAGTCCCCCACCTTTGAGCTGAACCAGGAACTGTGTTCTCTGCTCGATTCAATGCTTTAGGGATGAGTTGGGGATGAGGTGAGGTGGTTATCATCCAACATCCTGACCTCACTAACACTCTTGTTGCTGAAAGAAATCAAATCTCAATGCATAACTTTAATCTACAGGCACAGAGAGAAAGAGAAAGAGAGAATATATACCTCAGACTATACTCCATAGATAATCACTGTGCTAAAGTTAAGTAACAGACCTCTAGACCAGTGATGGATGATGCCTTCTGGTTCAGAGAAACCACAGCTGGCACTACTATAATGGCAGAAAAGTCAATATTCATGTTTCCTCACTAGTCTTCTGGCATTAGCAGTGTCTGCCATGTCTGCAAAAACTGTTAATCCACTCACAGTATCTACCGAATGACTTACTCTTAACAGTTATCTTTGCACATAGAAGCATAAGACCAGAATAACCGTGATATACACAGCTAACAACGTGGAATGACTCCCCTGCCAACAGAGCTGACGGGGGAGCTGCATATCATGTGCCGGTATTGGCAGTTTGGTAGACATCCTGCCCCTTTGAGAGCTCCACCAATCACTACATGCAGAAGCCAAGTATCCAGGCAGGACAAACAAAACAAAGACAAAAGTGCTCATTCATTGTTTCTTCTAAAATCATAGGCATTGTCTCTACTATCCAGAGAAGACTTCCTACTAGATTTTGCTCTGACAATTTGATTGTATTCAGTGAGAAGAGTTCAGGATGTTGGGTGATCACCTCATCCCCAACTCATCCTAAAAGTTCTGAATAGAGCAGAGAACACAGCTCAAAACTGGAGGGCCTTATACCCTCTTGCCCACTCCTGCCATTAGACGTGGTGCCAATAGGTTCATGTTTATCTGCTCTAGAGAGTCCTATTGGCAGTACTACTTTACAAGGTCTAGACAAGCTGTGTGTACATCTGTGTCAGTAATGGGTGCAACTTAAAGTAGCTGAAAGTGCATTCATTCCACAGATCCACAGATATCTGGTTGTATAGTGTAGCACTCATGATGCTCTTATATTAAAGATGCTGTAGGGGGCCACATATGGCTCATCAGGCTAAGACGCTGACACTATGACCAGAGGATCACGAGTTTGAATCCCGGTCATGTTGTTTGCCATCAACAGCCGGGGCCCAAGAGAGCAAAAAATTGGCAGTGCTCTCTCTGGACAGGTAGATGGCGCTCTCACTCTCCCTATCACTCACACATTGTAATGTCTGCTGGCTGAGGCGTCTACTGATTGGTCCATTCGGAGCTGGGAATCCTTCGCTTTCCTCCGAGCGCGTTAGGCTCCCCAGGGATGGTGTATCAGCAGTAGTTCGAAAAGAAGTGGTGGCTGCATCACACACAGCGGAGGTCTAATTGGCTACTACTACATTGGGAAGGGGATAAAAATTGGCAAAAAAACTTAAAAATAAAATAATCGAAAATTAAGATGTTGTAAGTGTATGTTGCCCATTAAACATTGGTCTTTGCTCCACTGAAATATGTATTTGAATCTGCCATAAACTGGTAGTGAATTCTACCTTCAATGGATTTGGGTTGAGCTTCCACTGGCTGCAACATGTGCATTCATCTAGATTGTGCAGAACATCACACACTGTTCACACCAAATCAATGTAGTGATAAATGAGGTGATGTAGAGTAGATACTTCATACTTTTCATTGCCTAAAAATGCAGAATTGCAGTATAAGTGACAAGCAATATAGACAAAATGTTAACCATTTCAGTGCTATGTTGTGATGACATTTCTAGGGAATGCCAGCCTTCCTGTGTAGTCTAGGCACTGGCCCATTAAAGGAGTATAGATGGGGATTTATGCTGGGTACATCATTCTTGCTCATCATCATTTATTGGTCAGAACCCAATCTAATAATCTATCATTATCATAGATAATAATTAGCTTCATGCAATTGTGTTACACTCTAAGGGTAGGCGTTGTGTTAAAAGGCTGCCCTGCCAGCAGAGGCTGAGACCTAATTTCCCGCAAGGGATCAATAAAGTATATCTGTATCTGTAAAAAGATTGTTCTTCAATGGTTCTTTAGAAATTGTTCTATAAAGAGCAATGAGATCCCAAAGGGTTCTTTGCATGGTGAAAGGGTTCTTCCAATTTATGAGGAATGTGTTGTAGATTTTTCTATACATAACATTTTAAAAAAAAGTTCAATATAGCACCAAAATGGGTTCCGCTATCATTACAATGTCAAGCTACAACACATTCCTCATCAATCAGAAGAACCCTTTCACTATGCAAAGAACCCTTTGGGTTGTTGTGCTCATTGTTCTATATAGAACCATTTCTTTACTAAAGAACCCTTGAAGAGCCATCTGTTTTAAGAATGTAGTTATTAATAATGATCAAAATGTTTTGGCTTAAGCCCCGTCCTAGGCCTGGGTCTCCAAGCATCAGGCTGTATCAGGTCCCACTGAATAGAAGGAAGGCAGGGGGCAGAGCCAACCACAGGACCAGGACTGCACCACTGGTGGTGGGAGGAAGGAAGGGAGTGACATAACATCAGCAACCAAAGGCAACAAGAGCATGCAGGTTAGTTATTTGTATTTGCAAGTGAAGGGCTGTGATTGGTCAGATTTGTCAATTAATGAATGACATAGCATTGAGTCTCTTGACAGAACACTAATACTTCCGTCTCTTTCTAGTCAATAAAAACTGGGTGCGGTTTAGTTTCACTTTCTTTTTGCCTAGCCATCCCAAAAGCTGGTGGATTGAGGCTATTGAAGAGGTTAAGAATGTTCTTATTTACTTCTGGAATAACCCTCAAACTTTTTAGGAGAAATACTGCTGGGAATACATAATCTAAGTTGATATTAACATGATTGGAGAAATGATTACTTAGCTTTATTGTGAAATTAGAAATGTTGTATTGTAGCCCAATATCCAAGCTATTACAGCCAGCATTGAATTATACCAGAGCAGCACCTTTGGAGCATTCTTTTCACTGAACTTCTCCCTGGCCATATATTCACCCTGTCCTCTGGCACAATGGACTACATTATCCCAAACAGATGTAAATTATACAGGAGCACAAGCAATTAAAGTTTAGTGGAGAATCGCCTCCTGCTTGGCTGCTGAAGATAAGCATTTATTTCCGTGGCACTTATACAAAAGTAATTTTGGGGGAAAAAAAACCTTACAAACTGAATTACACAAACGAAATGCATCAAAAAAAGGAAATTACTTGTTATTTTTGCCTTTGTAATAAATGATTTGATTAATTGTACTGAATTGCAGTTCAGCTGTATTCATGCAGGTGTTTTTATTCGATAGCACGTTCTGTTCTTCTGTTAATCAACCTACATTTTTGGATTTGGGAGTGGCTGCTTCAAATCTGCAGCCTCAGAAACATCAACAAAAAAAACTTTCTTTTCAAAGCCGTCTTCTGGTTGTGTTATAAAGTGCTTCCCAGAACGGGGTGAGAGATGCTTAGAAACGCTGCAGAAAAGTAACGAAACTTTAAGAGAAGAGATTCCTCAGAGACAATTTGGGTCGCCTCGCTGTGTGCTGGAGAGGGGTTTCGGAGTTCAAGAAAGGCTTGGATAGGCAGCAAAACCCTGCTTTCATTTAGCAGGCAATTTGCCAGCAAGGCAGCGAGAAAACGAAACTCTGGCTGTCTTTTCATCACAAGTTGAAAAGGCGCTCAGTTTCCTCCTCGTGTAGCTGGTGCTAATTAGCTCACCCTGGAGATTACCCAGAAGGCCACTAAACACCCCCCACCACCACCAGCACACACCTCCCAGAATGGCAGCCCCAGCATGGCAGTGAAAAATAAAAGGAGCTGGTTTTTCCTTGATGAAAGTTAGAGAGGGTTACTGCCGCAGTCAGGCCGAGGACAGAAACCTTAACATGCCATACGCTCCTGCCAGAGCATTAGCGCTACTATCATACTGAAATGATATAGAAAATAGAGAATATAGAATAGGATATCAATATTTACCACAGTGTTGTCACAGAGACTCCCCACTCAGAACCTTTCATGAGCATTGGGGAACCGTTTTTTTTAACAAAATATATATTAAATATAATATATATATATATATATATATATATACTAGTGGTTTAACCGGAAGTGAGTGGGGCTTGAATCAAGTTTTTTTAAGTCTGAAATTGATATGTGTTGATCAGAAGTTGCTATATTTATTATTTGAAAAAGATTTACATATATTTATTTAAAGGATTTATTATATCACCAGCTATGAGAAAACAGACGGTAAAAAAAATAAATAAATAAAATCCAACCTCAGTGGAGGCAGTGACCGAGCCGTTTTCAGGTCTGTCTTGCTCACCCAGTTCACCAAGTATCTTTAAATATCATACAAACCGAAATAGAGGCGAGCTGAAGAAAACCTAAGTAGTACTGAAGAGAGCAACGCGAGCTAGAGTGAAACCAAGAACAGAGAGATCAGTCACTGTCTGTGTGACTGTGACAGAGATGTGTCTGTGTAGGGTGGGGCGGTTGCTCTGTGTGACTGGCCAATCACAGATTTTGAAGACAGTCAGTTACCCAATGAGGATTTTCCTTCAGAACGAGCACGGATATTGACAATATTTACTCGTATCATGCTGGTACTCCTCAAAAATGCTTTATCCATACCAGTAGTTTGAAAAGAGGTGGTGGCCGCATCACACAAGGCTTGTGCTTGCCTTCACCCTCCTAGAGTCATGGACATTGCAAAAGTGATGGGGAGATGCCTAACGAAGGGGATGGGCTAATTGGTTACTACTACATTGGGAAGGGGGTCAAAACTGGCAAAAACTTCAAAATATAGATATTTTTTAATTATATTCAAAATGTTTTCCAAACTCTAAAGCAAAACTATTATTTATGCTATTTTTATTCATTCTCATATATTTTTATAAAGTAGGTGTTTTTTATTTGAGAAAATGCAAGACACATGAGACAAAGCAAGTCTTACAGGTCATATCAAGCTAGCAAGCACACAAAGAGACTGCTAATTTGATAACGATGTTGATTACAGCCTAGCTTAATCACTCTTAATTGCCTAAACATTACTTATACCATGTCATTGCGTAGAGCTTGTTGCTGTGTATATTTCATCTACATTTCACACAGCTTAGAACAGCATCATTCTGAGCAAACTGTGCTCTGGAGGAAACAGTACAGAGGAATTGTCTCATGTTTAAGTGCTCCGACATCTCGAAGGAGAAGCGCGCCTCACTCATCTCCTCTTCAGACGGCTGAAGGAGTGTTGTCAGCTGTGATTGGCCACATCCCCTCACTCACTGTATCCCTAAACTCCTCTCCTCTCATTAGTTTGCAGCGCTTCCCCTGCCTTCAAAAAGAGCGGCACATATTAATTCTCTCTGAACTGCCAGAACCAATCTCAGTCAACGGAGAGGGCGAGTTAATACTTTAACTACCATTTTATCTTCAAGGGAGATTTCAGAGAGACGAGGACAAGAGGAAAAGGAGGAGGAGGGCGCAGGCTGGGCTGGGCCGGGCCATCATTAAGAAAGTGGTCGCAGAGAGTCACTGGGTTAGAAAAGCATTGCATGTAAAGTTCATTACTTAAAAAAGACGTTGTTGAGGAGTTCAAACCAGGAGCTCCAAGACTTTATAAAAGTTTATTCTGCTGCTTTTAAGTAACCCAGCATTCAGATCTAGAAAGGACTAATGAGATTCTGCCAAGAAAGAAGCATTTTTCTCAAGTGGCATTTGAAACATTTGGAAATGCCAGCTGTTCATGATGAATGGTCTGATGGAAATAGCTTAAAATTACCTTTAATAGACATTCACAATTCCATAATTCAAGACCGCCAATCAAGTACAATTTCTGATAGTTTGTTCCATAATAATTTATATTATTTACAAGCTTTGAAACAAATCTTTTGCACTTAAACTTTATTTCATGCTGTAATTTCTCACATTTTTTTACATTCTTGGCATCTGTTTTATGATTAGAGCAGAAAACACTCAATTCCATACCATCTCCAGCTCCAAACTTTCCTTCTTTGCTTCTTGAAGTCTGCTTTCTGGAGGCATAACATTGCCTCTATTATGCTGAGGGCTAGTTTCTGTTTACCCAGCCTTATGTTCCGTAGGCACCCTCAGTCATGATGTACACTGAACATATTTATTTCCTTTGAATGGTCTATCATCTGACTTTAAAACATCACATCACACAGATTTTCCTGCCATCACCTCATACAGCGTGACATGGAACAGGACCACTGAAATTGCACGGTGCAAGCCTAGTGTTACTTAAAATCCTATAGGTGCCTCGGTAAGGATGGTTTAGTAGGCTTTTTGTGGTCTTTACCCAACAGATAAGGCCTTTACTCAGTGATCTTACACTCCATCTGAGTGGAAGCCTTGGGCTGATTAGTGAACAAGGGTGCCTTAAATTGCCTCTCCTCTTCCATTATTCCTCTAATTTATTGCCTGATTTGGGACATAGATCATTTATGCTGTGCCTGATCAGTCGGGAGACAAGTGTTGCTCTCTGCTAAATGGCTTCACTCTGCATTAAATTTTAAATCTTCATGCAGAAGATTGCTGACTTTTCCATTTCTGTAATTAGGATTATGGTAATGAACATTGTTTTAAACTGGAGCTCCAATTGATGCCTTTTCCCCCTTCTTAAAACACTGCCTAGCGGAGTAATTAGCTGAAATGGGAAATAGATTGGTCTTGTCAGATTGCCTGCTCCGTGCGGAGTCTTCCTCGCGACATATTGTTTGTTTTTGATTTTCTTTATTAACCCGGGAGTCACGAGATAGTATGATTCCATTAAGCTCCACGAGGACTTTTTATGGAGAGAGAAAAGGAGGAGAAAATGAGAGCACGTTTCTGTTTGAGAGCATCTATCCTCTCGATCCTGTTTCATCTCCTGGATGGATTGGTGATGGTGAAGTTTGCGGAAAGAGAAGAGACGTGAGGAATCCGTAAATTGGGAGAGAAGGAAGCCCGCGATATAATCATTCGCACCACCTTGGATTACTGTAATATATCTTACATAAAATGTGCCAAAAACCAATTTAATGGATGGAGGTTATTACAAATAAAGCATTGTAGCACTGCAGAGGGACTCGAGGAGAAATAATAAAAGGCCATGTTGATAGAAAAAAAGGGGGGGGGACCTATTGGAGTCATTTCTTTTCATCACAGAAGTATCGCTTTGAAAGGAAAGGTGGTGGATTTCATTTGGGTCTTTTGTTCAGTGCTTGTCATTGAACTCTAGGGGGGATTGCTGCTTGTTCTGACTTCAACACGCCCCGTGCTGAGAGGGATGAACCTTGTGATTTATTGCATCTCGTCAGTGAAGAAAAAATGCGAGGAGGAGGAGAAGGAGGGAGCAGGAGAAAAAAGACTTGATGAAATTTAATTAATGCGCTTATCACATTTGTTTCACCTGCCGCGGTGGTCCTGCGGTGCTTCTGAGATGTGAGACCACCCCCCATGAATCATAGAAATTACCAGAAAAGGTACTCAGGTATTAACGGGACTGTTTCTGCCGTGTGTTGAGAAGCACAACAATTACAACCATTCAGATGATCAAGGACGCAGTCACGGTGGAATTACAGCCCTTTGGCTCATGGCCAGTTAGATCAGGAGGAATATCATTAAAAAAACAACGGCATGTTCTAAATGTATTCTGCAGCAATAGATCTGTGACAGGGTTTTGAGCACATTAACCAAAATAGCAACAGTGTCTGCTCAAGTACCCTCAGTGTTGTTCAGGGTCAGGAACATGACATTACAACTGAATGGCTGTAGAACACACTATAGCCTTGACTCCATATCCCAACGCTAGGTATGGAAAAGCTCAATGTACAAGTGCTCTGGAATGTAGTCTGGATATAATAGCTGCAGTTTATCCATTTTCATTCATATGATATCTGGAAATAATAAAACGTGGAATAAATTGACTGTTTCCATTTCAGTCGACAATATTTCATTAAAATATCTGGTGCTTTTATCTATGAAATAAAAAAGGGGACAGTTCCAGTTTAATGTATTTTGGTCATGGTAACTATTCTACTCTAATAATCTAACCCAATAGCCAGACCCTAAACAAACCCCTGGGCTAGTTCCAGTTCTGGAGAGATGGAAGCGGCTGCCATCAACATATGCCATATGGAATAGCTGAAAAAGTGACACAGTTAAATGATGCACTATTGGTAGATGGCAAAGATGATTCTCGTGATGCCATCCTTGCCTTCAAGATACTTTGAAAAGATGTTTTCATGTTATGGACACTTGCTACCTTTTTGTTAGAATTTTACACAGTGTTTTCCAAAAACTAGGTGAGCATGTAGTAGAAGTGGTTAGTAGAAAGCAGCAACCAGCCCCCTCTGTTAGCCCAAACAAATAAAACCTGAGATGTCAGACTCAGCTTTATTGGGTGGCATGGTGGCTTAGTGGTTAGCATGTTCACCCCGTGTCTGTAGTCGCGTTTCCATTGATCATGAAATATCGCAAATTAGAATTGCGAATAAAAATGTGCTGAATGGAAACACGACAATTTTGTAAAAACTCACGTTTTTCGCTAAAAGTCTTTTGCGCTAAGATGAGGTGGTTTTTCAGTCGTATCAAAATTGGTTTATATCGCAAAAGTGTAATGGAAACACTCGAACAGACTTTTTTTGCATTAAGGGAGTCACGTGATCAACAACCGGACGTTTCTATTGGCGAAAAAGACGACACAGAAGAAAACAACAACAGAAAGTAAGAGGATGAAGATGATGCGGCATATCTGGAATAACGAGGAGAATCCTTGGACAATGTGCAGCTGCTCCACTAGAGATCTGGTGATTCGGTGGTACGGTGGGTTATTTCGACTCAGACTGTAGAGTCCAAAATAAACAAACCCGATTGTCTCCCCCGACCAACGACGAAAGATGATTGG